>WWET01005117.1:58788-72456 GCA_011038615.1 Limnodynastes dumerilii
ATTATACAAACGTTAACAACAGTTTGTCAGTTCCATAAATTGAAATTCTGTGCCTTAATAAACCAACTAATTATACACTGAGAATAGATGTATTTTGTTATCCAGGGTCCCAGAATTAAAACAAGAGGAAATCTATAACTATCTATTGCCTATTAAATGTCCATACATTTCCACTTTGACCACTGCTTCTAGCCTCTAGCCAAAATAAAAGGCTAGAAGAAGTGGTCATAGCGGAAATGTAAAAATTTGGATATGGAAATGTAATAGTAAATAGAATAATAGATTTTTAATGAATGAGAATAAAAAGGAGGGACATACCATACATATCCACTTTGACCACTAACTGTCAGTTATGCTGCTGTAAATCATATTATATAGCTACATGGAACACTTTCTTTGCATTATCCATTTAAGTTTTATATTTAAAGAAATGTTTTGCTCAAGATTAATGATGATACAAAACTTTTATAAAATATTATTGTTCCATAACAAATGTATTCATTATTGCTCTTTTTGTTTATGATAGTTTCTTTTAAAGTTATTTGGAGGTAATAGTTGCCCATACATGAGCTATAACAATAACATTATTTGTGAATAAAAATATTTCTCCTTGTTCACTATTGGGGGAAAATAATGGTCTTGTAATTATTGGCTATGTTCTAACCACTTTCTCCAGCATACTTATTTCATTGGGCAACTTTGGTAGGCCTTACATGCTGCAGTATCAGGCCACAAGTCTAGTACAGCTGTCAGTGTTGATGGCCATATTTTAACTGAATTAACTCATTATAGAAAACAATAGCCTGACATAATAAAGGTCTAACAGAAAGCTGCAATAAATATTATTCTGTGTTTATATTTAGGACTCTATTTACGAAGATCGATTTCATGCAAAAACGGGCTTTATCATATGAAAATGAAGAGTTCCTTATTTACAATGCTATCATCGCCATGGAAACCATGGCGATGATCGCATTAACACTTCCGATCGCCGGCCTGCTCTAATGAATGCGGACCGGCATTTACTAAGCTGACACATTAAATAACGCCATCTGAAGCTTTAGGGTAAGTATTCCAGCGTTCTCCCCATGTAAACCCCTTTTCCTCCCCCTAATAGCTGTTATTAGGGGGAGGGAGAGGGGGGTACATGTTGGGAGGCCACTGGAATACAGTTAAGTAAAAAAAAACATTAAAATCTAAGTAAAAAAAAATAAATAATAATATATTAACTAGTTTTAATAAAATTTTATATAATAAACCTATTCAATAAAAAAAAAATAAAAAAAAAATACAAGACCGCAAGGCGCAGCAAGCCTAGTTGCTATCATTAGCCAGTTTATTAGCTACATAGTTCAATTACTTATTAATTAGTCAATACTTTATATGGCAAAAAATATTAACAATGTAAATCCATATTACTTGTCTCATTTCAATGTTCTGCTCATAGTTGTTAGCTGTTTTATTACTAATTAACAATGTACCTGGTAAATCATGGTTATCTGAAGTGAACTTGACTTATTTTTACTTAAAAAGTAAGAAAATTGCATTTTTACGTTTTAAGTAAAATCTGTATTTAGTAAAGAGGCAAAAGCCAAGATGTTACGAGCCGCCGAGCTCTCACGGCGGCTCGCGGTGTGTGATCCTGGCACTCTGGGATCCACACAATCATCAGTGGCAGCGGCGCGCGTCCTGGTTGCTAGGCAGCCAGGATGCTTTCCTGATTCTTGCACCCACGTCGGCGCTCACATGTTTCTTTGCGCTGGCCACGGCGCTGTTCATTTTCATCAGCTGTTTCCCCTCTCCAGCTGCTTATCGTTGCAGGGGGCTGGTCCAGTCTTCCAAATCCTGATTGGCCAGTCACCCAGTAAATAGCCAGGACTGCCATTCCTTCAGTGCTGGTTATATCGTCCTTCACGTGCCCCAGTCTTTCTGCCTTGTGATTCTGCTCTCTGCTCCTTGCTCTTGTCTCTTTGCCTCTTTGCCTTCTTGCTCTTTGCTATTTAGTCTTATTGCTGTGCCTATTGCTTTCTTGAGTGCCCTTCCAGACCTGCCCTGTTCCTCGTTGTTAACCCCTTGTAGTACATTTCCCTCTCTCCTTGTTGTTATCACCTGCTGTCTTATCCTTGCTCTCTCCTGTGTGATTGTATTTGTCGCCCCCTGGGGGTTCTGCTGTGTGACTGCGTGTGTGTGTTCCTTGGTTAGTCCTGTTTGTCCAGTGTGTCCTCGTGATCCCCTTTTGTCTTTTATTTCGTCTCTTTGTTCTGTGTGGTCCGTCACAAGTCAGTCCCTTCTGACCTGTCTTTTCCCGCTTTCTGCTCAGTCTGTTCTTTGGTTTCCCTTTACATATTTTCTCTCTTCTACGAGCTCGGTTCCGGGGACCACGACCTGTTGTTGGAGCGCAGCCAATCCCAACCCCACCATCAGGGGCCCTGGTGAACACCATCTGATAACAAAGACTTTGCGCCCTGGTAGCTGGTCCCGTAATTTTCCCTTTTCCCCTTACACAAGATATTTCAGTCACTTCCACGTTTCATTTAATCCAAATTTACAAATGAATTGTCTTCAGTTTTCAAAAATGTAGGTAAAAAGCTATCTCCATCTCTCAATCTTTTGCTATAGTTTTCTTAGGGGAAGGGGATGATGGGGAGATCATTGCAAATGGCAGGTTTTGCATGCAATGTATAAAAATCTATGCTGTTACCTGTTATATTTATGATGTTAGTTTTGTCAATTGTCAAAGGCACAGCTGTGGCCCAGAATAATGTGCCAAGGTACAGTACTAATAGAAATAGCTCACTATTCCAATAAAACTAAAAGTAACTTGATAATGCAATGGTTTGACATTGACTAAGGGACACTGCTATGTTCTAAATATAGAAGGCACCACTAACTCTTTTGTATAACATCAAGTGACAGTTAAAATATATGGAAATTGATATTGAAAAAAAACCACAATAATGACATAATGACATAATAGTCCTCCAACCTCTTAAAGAAGTCATATCATTAGAGCTAACTACCAGTCAGATACTAAAAGCCATCTACTGGATCAGTGGTGCACCCATGGGGAAATTGGTTGCCTAGAACCCCTCCCCACACACACACACACATATTTTTTTTTTATAAAAAAAAAGTGAAGCTTCGAAAAAAGAGCGTGGTTTCACCGATGCTGTGAAAGGAATAACTTTATAATCACCTTTGAAAAAAGCAAACAACGGGACTTGTTACAGCCAATAACCAATGCAATTCTTAAGGTAGAATTTTTATTATTTTCAGACCTACATTAAAAAACTTCCTGCTTTCAAAGAAAACGTTAATGGATGTCTTACATGTCTTGGTAGTCAGATATCAGTATTGTCATTTTACGTATGTTTTTTTTTTAACAATGCCAGTCGCTCTTTACAATTTTAAACAGTCCTTCACTTCTACCTCTGCCGGATTACAGTCTAATTCCCTAACACACACACACACACACACACACACACACACGTGCTAGGGGTCTTTTTAGTTTTATGTGGGGTATAGTGTGGGTCTGGGATTGGCATATGTGTGCTATGTTAGACCACTAACACATACCTCACAACTGTTCCGATTCCAGCGGGACAGTCCTGATTTCGCGTCCCTACTGCCTTCCAGTTTTTCCCAATAAGTGGGCCACACTGGAGGCAGTTTTTTTTTATTACTAATACATTTTTGCTCCGTGGGGCATGACAATTGGGACGGCTTTTCAATTAAATCAGTAGGAGAAGTGACAGTATGGTATATACCCCCTCACTTCAAGCTTTGCCCCACATGTATTATACACATTGGAAACCCACCTTTCAAAATCCTGTGTTTGCCAATATGGATGTTACTCGGGTAACCTCTTATTTCTATTTTCCAGCAGGGACTGCATTAGAAAGATATCAAACATATCTTAGTGACCTCGGGCCTGTTGTGAGTAGCGTATTATCGCCGAAAGTACCACCGATGTACGGCAATAGACACTCCCCTTGCTCGTGCCTAGTTTAGCATCCATACGCTCGGCAAACCCTACCCTAACTTTTGTGTTAGTTTCCGCGGCCGTCTGTACATTCATAGCGTATTAACGACGCTTAGCACGCCCATACTGTACAATTTAAATGGCTCCCCCCGCCTACATTCCTTAACTCCAGCGCCCGTACTAACTTCGTACTTTAAACACGCCCCGTTGTCTGAAAATACGCAAACAATATGGACGCCAGAATCGCCGCTACGAAAAGGTGTTTGGTACGACCGGAAGTTGTCACTATGCACATGCGCAGTGTGTTTTTTCTGCCGTTTTTACGCTTACGATCAGCGTTAGCTCGCATGCGAGCATAGGTCTGGATCAGGCCCCTCCACTGTAAAGCTAGATAAAGGAGGGGGGGGGGGGTCATTTTATTCAATGGTCTATGGTCTATGGTCTGTGGTTACTTGCCATTAAATAGTAGGCACTAATATACAATGTGTTTTGTCCATATGTATCACTCAAACTATATGATACAAACTTTCCTTATACGCAAAAGAAAAAACAAAAGGAAACAGTTTTATTTGTATTTGGAAAATAAATGAGTTAGAACAAATGCAATATTTTAGATATGTTAGAGTCAATGGGCCTGATCCAGAGCAACGATCGCAAGCGAGCGTACGACGAGCGTATGCGAATTTTCGGCAAAAAATTAAGCAATTTGCATTTATATTGTAAAATATATGATTTCTCCAAAGCATTGTACGTTATTATGGCTAATGAAGCAAATTCTTGTTAGGATAAGTGACATATAAATAAAACAGATTCCTGCAATCACAGTAGCATACATGCCACATTCAAGCAATAAGATTAAAAGCTTCATATGACAGTTCATATGTTTAACTTCTTTATTTTGCTGTTAACTGTTTATTTTTTATCTATGTACCAGTTAGGTATACGTACAGGGGCGTTTCTAGAAATGAAGGGGCCCGTGTGCAGACCCCCACATGGGCCCCCCTCCTCCTCCTCAGATGGCCCCCCACCTCCCAAGACGGGCCCCCTTCTTCTTCTTCTCATTCCCATCCATATCTATACAAATGGAGACGGTCTCCAGCAGTCTTCCATTCCCAACAGTGCACTGCGCAGCCTCACGCTCTGCAAACAGAAGAGGAGCATGAGGCTGCGCAGTGCACGCACGCCTGACATCCCCATGTGACACCCGCGCGCAGTGCACTGTTGGGAACGGAAGGCTGCTGGAGACCGTCACCGTTTGTACAGAAATAGGTGGTACTGGGATCTTCCATTGGGTGCAGGGTGAGTGCCACGGACGGCCCCCTTGTCTGCGGGGGCCCGTGTGCACTGCACACTCTGCAGCCATGGTAGATACGCCACTGTATACGTAGATTGCATACGTGCAGTCAGTAAAGACTGCATGTAGTTTCTTAAGAAGAAAGAGGCATGCCAAAGCAGCCTCTGGGAGTTCTTAAGAAGAATGGGTGGGGGAAGGCAAAGGAGGCATGGAAAGTGCGGATTTTCCTTCTTAAGAAGTTAAGGAAGCCCTGGGGCACTCTTAAGTGCCCTATGTTCCTAAAATAAAGGGGAGGTGGCGTAGGGGGAGCTTAAGTTAAGTGTAGATACATGCATATACGCACCTTCTTAAAGTTTTCTCATCTGTGAATATGGTCCGAAGTGTCAAGCATCCTTTTGTTTGTTCCTTGTTTTAAAGCAGTCATATTAAATATATGTTACATTTTATTCATGTTTTAATTTTTTTTACTATATTTATTATTAGTATTGGTAACTAATTTATTTAAAGCCTTTCAACCAAGAACTGAATATGCCCCAAATTTTCCTGTTACATTTCCTGGCTCATTACTATGACATGACTGCAGTGTTTATGGTGTAGAAGCACCATGATTATTGAATGCAACAACTTTACATGCGCCATGGTGTTTGGCTGGCAAGAAATCATCTTAGGCAGGTTATTTTTTTCCTTCTAATTTTGAATTGCGTCTTTAAGTATGTCTCCATTAAATATATTTTTACTCTTGAATGACAGGCGGGCAGGCTGACATTCCACTGTTTAATATTCAATATGCTTACAAAAATTCCACTCCTGTAGAGCAATGATTAAGTAATATCTACAGTTTCCCTTCCCATTATCCCAACCATGAAAACTCATCTGAATTTAAAATGCAATAAGAGTATGCCTACATGAAAGTAGCAACAAGGTAATTGTACCGAATACCATTATAGTATAAAAAGAAATGTTAAACATTCCTGTTATGTGACTTTATGCTTTGCATGAATTCTACAGCAAGTCAAAGTACTATGAAATATTTCGACGCAGCCTGATTTTATCATTTTCCCTTGCTGCTTCTTATTCTGGAATAAGAACGAACAATTTAAATCAATTGAAATTAAAAAAAATATTGTCTTAAGATTGTTATTATATTTGTCCACAATAGAAGCCAAAAAGTTGAAATGAATCAATGGAAAAACCTATTCTTGCTCTTTTTTTAACTATCTAACCATAATTATGTGTCAAAAGTGCCACAACTACTGTCAAAATAATGTTTTCTGCATAACATGTGTCAGTGGTTGAGGTGAAAATTTAGAAGAGAAAGTATGGAAATTTAGTAGTAAGGGATTGTGCAATTTTATTTAAGGCAGTCGGAATAGTGCCAGTATAGCATACCAGTGTACTTTCACCCTCTTCAACCACTGCCAGGTGTCAGTGTGTAAACAATACCTTGTTTAATTAGAAGGTTAACATAATTTTTTGTTATAAATATTCAGTGCTTTATTTTGTAAGAAAAAATGTGCCAGAACTCACATCAACTGACGTGCGACCACACAACCAATCACAAGCCAAAAAGCACCACAAGCCGAGCAGTGCCATCAAAACCAGCACGGACGAAGTACAAATGCATCGGACTCAACACACAAGCAGCCCGCATGCACTGTTTTAATGATTTTGCCACCAAAAAACTTGGAAAATTCTTTGAAAAAAGGTGCCGGAACTCCGTTCCGGGGCGTTCTATGACACAAAAAAAGCACTGTAAATATTTGTATTAATTATGTTTATTATGTTTCAATACCAGTTGTTATTGCTATTATTATCTGAACATTCCAATTGCATGGAAGAAAATATATCATCTATATTCTGCCTTAAAACTGAAAGGGGGAATTGATGTGACCAAGTTCTTAAATGCAGCGTAAAAATAGTTGTGTTTGTAGAATACAGGAATATGAAGTATTTGTCCTCCACGCTAAGAAAAGTTTGGAAACATCATTTGCTTGACTACTAATTCTGCTACCCTAAATCAGTTCTTTAGTCATCAGCTTTGTTCAGTTTAAAATGAATTTCAACTCAATTTGGCAAAAAAAGTGTTTTGTTAATTAATGGTGTGCCTCTTGAATAAATACAATACGTTTTATATTATATCATTTTTATATAATAAAATTTATAATGTAATATAACTTTTTCCTCCTTTTGGATTTTGTGTTTTAAAGTCTCTTTGAGATCACAGCTGTGAGGGGGTGTGGTCTCAGAGGAGCATTGGAGGCCCAGGGAGCCTCCATGAGGTATGCTCTTGGTTTGAAAAGAAATTGGATATTTGACCTAAAGTTGGGAACAAACGGACAACTGTATAAGGATGGCAGCCCCTGAACGATCAGGATTCTTGTGAACTTTCCGGATTTTCTGGACTTTGTTTTCATTTATCGTGACTATATGTATTATTTATTTTATATCAATTATTTAATTTTCATTTACATTTTTTACTGATTGTTTGTCACTGCAAGTGATACCAATATTTCTATAGGCATTTAGGTATTAGCACCGATTTTTCACTGATATATATATATATATATATATAGGTCCGGTATTATTTCCCTGCGTTGAAAATCCCGGCAGTAAAAATCCCGGCACAAGTTTCCCGACTGATAAAAAATTCCGGCAAGAAAATTACCGACAATTTAAAATCCCTACACAAATAAAATACCTAAACTGAAAATCCTGACACGTAAAAAAATCCCACTAAGCAAGACCCGACAATGACTAACTACTGACAGCTACAATCCCAACTGACTTCACAAAACAACGTGGCAGGGCAAGCTGATACATGTAGTGCTACGGGCATCAGCATGCCCTGTCATCCTGTGCCCGCAGTGGCGTCTCAATGTCCCCATTACTCCTCTAATAAAATAATTATAATAAAATAATTTAATGCCCCACATTTAAAATAAAATACATTTTACAGCGCTGTCATTTTTATCAAAAAATAAATATTTAGTACCCCAAATATGAAAACGATACACCCTATATTACATGGCACACATTCATCAATAGCCCGACAATTCCCAAACTGTCACAAAATACTGCCGATAATACACAGTACACAATAATCAATAATCCCAACAATTCCCAAACTGTCACAAAATACTGCCGATAATTGTTACTACTGTGTCTGTCCCATCCCGCACTGTGCAGCTTACCTCCGTTCAACGGCGCGCGTCCCCGGGGAATTCCCCTGCCGACAGGCTGCATAGTTACAGCGTCATAGTTTAGGTTTACGATTTAGGTTTACTTATTTTTTTGTTTGGTTTTGTTTAGTTTTCTTGGTCAGTATGGTTAAATAGCAGAAAACTTGTACAGTAAGGTACCACTATAACTTCTCAGTGTTCAACAGAATGACTACATTGTTGTCAGAGAAATGAAAATAGCGCTAACTAAATTGGTTGTTAAATTATAAGTTTACATTTGGCAAAAGTTGTAGCAATTAATAAATTATAACAACATTTCTATTGCAGTGGTAAAAGAAACAATTATTCTGCATAAATGTTCATCTGCTATCACTGGGAGTGAAATATCAGTTACTCAAAAAATTATCAATTTAGATTGCACAAGAAGGTAAATATTTGGTCAGCCTCTTAGATCTCAAGTTATTAATTTAACTAGCCACAAGAGAACTCCTTCAAAGCACATTTTCACAAATCACCTCCGTTTCCACAACGCTAGCCTCTTCTATCTCCGGCCCCAAGTCTTTCCAAGCTGCTTCCACTGGCCCCTTATTCTCTCTCTATGGCTTCCAGTAACCTTAACTGCTTTTCTCCGATACCTTCTCCGTCAAAGTAATTTACAGCTTTCCTGTCAGCTTTTCTCATTCCTTCCCTATTACCACGGCTCCCGATTTCCCTGTCTGCTCCTCTGATCCCTTCTCCGTCAAAGTTTTTCACTGCTTCCCCTATCAGCTCTCCAGCATTCCTTCATCAGCTGCTCACGATTTTCTGTCACCGTCTCCCGTTCCGCACCGCCGTCCCTCACCCTCGTCACTTGACCTGCTTCTGTCCACAGCTCCTCTCACTCCAGAACTGTCACTCCTCTCACTCTCACTTTCCTTTAGTACCGACATGAAACCTCCGACATTATCTTTTCCTCGTTCCACTATCTCTCCTCACTACTTCTTCAATCACTCTCCCTCTCCGTCTTAATTCTCCTCAGCTGACCAATTCCTCACTCTCCCTCTCCGTCTTAATTCTCCTCAGCTGACCAATTCCACACTCTCCTGCACTTTTCTCCCCTTTTATCAGTTTTCTCCCCTCACATGCCTGCTCTGTTAGAAGCTTCTAGGACTCCCTCGTGCCACCTGAGTGTATTTCAACAGACAAAACATCTGCTCAGCAACTGCACATCAACTATTGCCCAGTAGGATTTGTCTCACATTTATAACAGATAACGACAATAAAGGCTTACTATATGTCAATTGTACTAACGATTTTCCCTTAATTAAGGGGTGTTACAAGTACTGCTTTTTATTAATTATTTTAATGTCATTATTTTATTCATTTATTTAATGCATAATAAGATCATTTATGAAATGACAATATTTGGGGGAATTGTTGGGGTTATTGATTATATTGTACTGTGTATTATAGGCAGTATTTTGTGACAGTTTGGGAATTGTTGGGTTTATTAAGTATATTGTACTGTGTGTTATCATCAGCATTTTGTGACAGTTTGGGAATTGTTGGGGTTATTGATTATTGTACTGTGTATTATCGGCAGTATTTTGTGACAGATTGGGAATTGTTGGGTTTATTGAGTATATTGTACTGTGTATTATCGGCAGTATTTTGTGACAGTTTGGGAATTGTGGGGTTTATTGATTATTGTGTACTGTGTATTATTGGCAGTATTTTGTGACAGTTTAGGAATTGTTGGGGTTATTGATTATTGTGTACTGTGTATTATCGGCAGTATTTTATGACCGTTTGGGAATTGCTGGGGTTATTAAGTATAGTGTACTGTGTATTATCGGCAGTATTTTGTGACAGTTTGGGAATTGTCAGGCTATTGATGAATGTGTGCCGTGTAATATAGGGTATATCGCTTTCATATTTGGGTTATTAAATGTTTATTTTTTGATAAAAATGACAGCGCTGTAAAATGTATTTTATTTTATATGTGGGGCATTAAATTATTTTATTATAATTATTTTATTAGAGGAGTAATGGGGACATTGAGACGCCGCTGCGGGCACAGGATGACAGGGCATGCTGATGCCTGTAGTACTACAAGCATCAGCATTCCCTGCCGCATTGTTGTTCTGTGAAGTCAGTCAGGATTCTAGCTGTCAGTAGTTAGTCATTGTCGGGTCTTTTAGCAGGATTTGTCGAGTCTATTAGCGGGATTTTTTTTACGTGTCGGGATTTTCAGTGTAGAGATTTTATTATTGTAGGTATTTTAAATTGTCAGGAATTTTTGGGCCAGGATTTTTTACGTGTTAAGATTTTCAGTGTAAGTATTTTTTTCATGTAGGGATTTAAAATTGTCGGTAATTTTTTTGCCGGGATTATTTATGAGTTGGGATTTTCAGTGCAGGGAAACTCGTGGAGGGATTTTTACCGCCGGGATTTTCACCACCGGGAATATGACTACCACCGGGTCTAGGAATGGCACACTATATTCTGTATATAGTGTGCCTTTCCCAAAACCTAATATAAACCACAAATTATAATAAGTGTAATTTCTAGACCCATAATAGGCCCCACATGTGCTTTATATAGTGTGCCAGGTCCATAGATGTGTAATGTAATGGAGACAAGATTGGGGAAGTGTATTTGAGAGGGAGCACAAGATTGCAGGTATGTCATTAAAGGTGAGAGACTTAAAGGCAGTTTTGGAATAGAGGAAGGGAAATATGTAATGGTGGTGGGAGGAGATGTGTAATGGAGGCTATCTTCATTCTCTCCACAGACTTTCAATGCAGTAACAATTAATATGAAGCATGAAGAGAAGAACTCAACAATCAACATTCATGTAAGTAAAAACAACATTTATTTTCAGCCAATAATTCAGGCAATATGCTCACAGCACTGCCTGGGGGGCACCATAGCTTTCATTAGCTCTGAGTGCCATTAATTCATGCTACACCTCTGGTTAAGACTACTGAGGCTACAGTGGATACACTCTCACCAACCTGGATAGATAATACCTGCTCTGATATCTTGATTTCTGCTGTCACATCTATGGTAAGTTTAGAATTTGGTATAAAGACCATTAATTTATAACCAAAAATCACATTGAACATGTACTTAAACAAGTTATTGTTAACACACTCTTACAAAAAGCACTGGTTAGGGTGGATATACATTGGTTTGTCATACTGGCACTATGCCTATTGCTTTAAATAAAATTGTACAACCAGTTAATACTTAATACTTAAATTTTTACCTTGACTGCTGACACATGGTATGCAGCAAACATTATTATGACAGTAGTTGTGGCACTTTTAACACATAATTCTGTTCATATAGAATTATGGAGCAGCTTGGTGGCTCAGTGAGTAGCACTTGGGGAATAAGTTTACTTCTGTATTGATTCAAAAGGGTTTCCTTTTTTGGTATCCCCACAAAGTGCACATTTTCCATATCATCCAGTTTTTTTGGAGAGGGTCTAAATGTTTTTGCTTGTGCAGATAGTGTAGCTTGAAGAGCTTGAATGGAATTCTCAGTATCACTAGTATCGCTAGTTTGCTGCTCTAGGGTGGCCATCTGTTTTAACTAATGCGGCATCTATACGCACCTAGATATCCTCAATTTTTTTTTATGTTTTAGACATAAGGGAAATTTAGAATTTAAGAGATCTCTCTAGCTGTTTCCTCAATAGAAGAGATTGCATGGACCTGCTCCCAATTTTGTCTACTATCACGAGTGGTCAAAAAGACGGACGATGATAGAATTTGCTTTGTGTTAGAGAAACAGTGGTTGTCTATTCTAGTGTTTTGTGAGGATGTAGACTTTGCAGAGAATGTGGGCTGATCTAGAAATCTGTCCATAACCAATAAATGTCAAGTCCTGCCTTTTGTAAGAAATTTTGTTTGTACAGGTAAAAAAATCCCACAGAGTTGGGTGTTTTAATTTGAGAAATTGGACAATTATTGCTCCCTAGTATCCTTCTAAAACTACATAATTACATAATAATCTGGTTTGGTTTAATCACGAGAATACCTTTAAGATATGAGGACCTGGGGCTGTTTGTTATTTGTTCTATCTGATCCTACTAGGAAAGATGGAAGATAAAAAGGGGAAATATAGTCAAAAGCTGTAGAGAGGAAAGAGGACAGAAAGGAGAAAGAGCATATAAGCAAGGTAGGGAACAGTAGAGGGAGGAAGAGGGGGATATCTAGAAAAAGAAGATGAACAAAAGAGAAAGAAAAGAGAGAAAAAGATACAAAAAAACCCCCCAACAACAAAAGACCACCACCACATGCACAAATCACCTTACCTCCTCTTTTAAGTATTAAAACCACTGTAGATCTAAGTATATACCGACATGTTTAAGAGACAGTTAGAAAACAAAAGAGAACATGTAATGTTTTTAAATATGAATGTTTACCTTTTCCTCAAAAGGTTCCAATTAAACATATCTTGGAGCATATGCAGAGAGATAAATGGGCTGTATTCAAGACTGTTGATACTACATGTGTGAACACTTGCCAAATGGGTCTCTGCCACCCACCTCTGGCAATTTATATGGTGTATGACAAATAATATATTGCAGCACTATACCTCAGCCAAACAATAACTTTTTTGTTCCTAGTAATTTATTTTTATTTTTTATATGTAGTCTGAATTTGTATGATTTATCCCTTTGTGCTCCTCCTTATATTCTCATATATTCAGCAAACCAAAATAAGAAATCACAGAGAAAAAGAAGAGAGAAAAAATGACTGGACATAGTGAAATATTGTCAAACAATTCTTACAATATATATATACTTACACAATAATCACAGCTTCTCATAATATGGAAAACTGATTGCTACGGCAAAGCACTCGATCTTTCTGAGGATGAACAGGCAGCGGTGAATGGTAAGTATGAATCTAACCCCAACCCTTTTTCTAATCCATACTCTAACCCTCCCCTTACATTACCCTAACCCTCTTTTCCCCGCAGTCTGACCCTAGGACTCCCTTCTCCGCAGCCTAACCTTAAGATTTCCTCCTTGCAACCTGACTCTAAGGGCCTAATCCTGAATAACGCCCGCCGTCGCTTGGACGGCGGGCATAAGCGTAAGATCGGCTTTGCAGGCGATCTGCGCATGCGCCGGGCACATGTTGCCCGGCGTTGCTACGGCAACACCCGATCCTGGATCGGGCGTCCGTAGCAGCGCCATAGGGATACTGGCGGGGCGG
>WWET01005117.1:80636-102370 GCA_011038615.1 Limnodynastes dumerilii
GGGGGGGGCGCCATTCTTTGCTGAATTTTCCCTCCCTTAATATTTTAGGATGTTTTTTGTAAACCTGTCCTTTACTTTTCAGACCCGGCACAGTGCGGTGGCAGCAATGGGGGCCAGGTCTTGTATTTGGCACATAGCGACATGAACTCTGTTGCATTGGGCGGTTATTGTATGAGGCATCAGCTTTTAGCATGCAAATGGGATGTCAGTCCTGACAGCTTAATCCCGGGTTATTGTTACCCTAATTGATAATGAGGAGTGGCGTTTGATTTATAGGTGCACTCATTTAGTTCATTCGCCCAATTGTATTATAGTTTGAATAGTTTATAGTTATGGGAAACCTGACCTCCACTGCTTCTGTGGCCACCTTCTCAGCCTAAAACTAAAAATGATAGTCTTCAATTCAATCTTAATTAGAGACCAATTAGTAAAACTGTGCCCTTTTTTTTAACTGTAACCTAAGTCTCCATGGGCCAGATCCAGAACTTTTAGACCACATATACGCAATCTACGTATCGAAACAATACGCAGATTACGTACAATAGCTACTACGCATGCGCAGTAGCTATTGTTTGTTGAACTACGTCCGTCTATGGAAGACGGACGTAGTTCTGGATCCGGCCCCATGTCTTTATTGTGTTTGTGTATTGTTTATCATGGTTTGGAGTGGATGGTTACAGCAATCAGCCGTTTTATTTATTTATTTAGCCATTTATGTAACCTCAGCTGCTTTAGGTTTGTAGTGCTATACTTGCCCCGCATAAACCTTTTCTTTGATGTATAACCTTAGTAATTTTGAGTTATTTTGCTAGGGTCTTGGTCAAAATATTAGTAACCAGTAAAAGGACTATAAGATTTATTAGGGTATATACATGTGCTTTACCAACACAGTAATAGAAGACTTAGGAGGGAAAACATCAGCTTGTAGTCTTGTATACTTTAATATGTTTTTTTTAATAATGAAATAGCATGGTCAATTTCTTCAGCTATAGTATTCAGCAAGCTGAAAGAGCCATTAAGCAACATAAATAAATATTCTAAAGCTTAAATCTACAAGAACAGAACAATGAGTGTGTTATTTACTGCATAGCATAAGTGGAATCTTTAAGACAAGTAAAAGGTCTGTACAAAATATTTGTAACGTTGTTCAAATATATTTGATTATTTCCTTACCATTGGAATATCTGAATCACTATGAGAAGTCCTTGTGCTGCGTGGTTGATGGTGGTTGAGAAAGCAAAATACACAGTCTGGTTTTGAAATGACATCAAGTTACTTTCAGATTACTAACTTTCCTGCTTCCATTAATGCTTAATTCCCAATTACTCTTTATAAATGTTATACTTATAATAGTGATCTTTTTGTTAGACACATGAGCAATATAGAGATGGAGTTGTGATATAGTTATGCCCGTTGTGTAGTTTAGGACTGATTGCATCAATTGGGTGAAAAGAATGAAGAGAATCTCTGTCAAAGTAGGTCACTAATAGGATATCAGAATCCTTGATAACTACTTTGCCTATGGGTTATTTTAGCTATAGACCGCTGATCCACACGGGTGAATTAAGGCTACATTATAGCAGCATAACTGTGCTACAGAGGTGAGTGGCAGGTCACTCGGGATGCAGTCTGTGGAACTAAAGTTCTGTTTTCGGAAGCCATATTTTCTAAAAAAATTACTAATGAGAAACTTTCTTTAATGAATGAAAAAGTAAGTAGAATTTATTTTTCAGCATACTTACACATTCATTATTCATAAACCGACTTCGAAGACCCACCGGAGCACCGCCGCAGACCCGCCACCCCGAGGTGAGTATTTCAGGGAAGTCTGTGATATTAGGGTTAGCATAAGGGGAGGGGAATCTTAGGGTTAAGCTGCGGGGAGATGAGTCTTTGGGTCAGGCTGCCGGTGGGGGGGTCTTAGACTCAGGCTACAGGAAGTTGAGTCTTAGGGTCAGGCTACAGCACAGTTGCCAACTCTCCCGAAATTCGGGCAGTTCTCCCGGTATCCTAGGAGAGCCTGCAAATCTACCGCAAGTCCTGCTCCCTGCCTAGCAACACTAGTATACTTGTGTCGCTAGGAACAGAAAGGGACTTGATGACGCAATTTGCGCCATCAAGCCCAGTCCCGATCCCTATTTTAACTAAAAATGGTTAAGTATTTGCCAAGGGACAGGGCTTAATCACACGATTTGCATAAATCACCATTAAGCCCCACCCCTGCATGCATTGCTAGCTTACCTCCGGGATCTCCAGGGGGTAAGCTGACAAAAGTCGGCAACCATGGGCTACAGGGAAGGGAGTCTTATAGTCAAGCTACAGGGAAGGAAGTCTTATGCTTAGGCTGTGGGGAAGGAAGTCATAGGGTCAGGCTGCAGGGAAGAGAGGGTTAGAGTTAAGATGATAGAAGGGGAGGGTTAGGGTTAGAGTAATGGAAGGGGAGGGTTAGGGTAAGAGTTAGGGTTAAATTCATATTTACCATTCACAGCTCCATCTTCTTTCTTCTGTGGATCGATTGCTTCAAGATAAAGGGCCGTCACTTGTTCACTCTCCTCTTTCATGCAGACTGCCAGACCTCCATTGTGGTGCCCCAGTATATAAGTGTGCAGGATGGTGTAGGAGTGTTGTCAGGGAGACAGCTGGCTGGAGCACGTGGACTGTTATTTGGACTGTTGCCTAGGCAGCAGTTGGCTGGTAGTGGCATGCAGTGAGGCATGCAGCGATTCTGGAAAAATCTAGGAAGTCTGTTGAAAACGACAGTTGGTGTGTGGTGCTGGGCAGTTGTTGTGTGTGGTGAGAAGGTGAAGGCTGACTAGATTGCTGTGAGGCAAAGTGAAGTGAAGCAGAGCGGTGTTGGCGGTGAAAGCACAAAACGGAGTGAGCGGAGACATTGAGGCATACTTGTAGTATCGGGGACCCGCGCGACGCTGCAAGCAGCACGGCGGAGGGATCTCCTCTGCCCTTCCTCGCAGCGGTAAAAGTGCATAGTGAATAGATGAAATAATATTGTTTAGATATTTAGGGTTAGGAGTTAGGGTTTGGATTTAGATTTAGGGTTAGTGTTTAGAGCCGCAGCAAGGCAGAGGAGATCCCTCCGCTGTGCTGCTTGCAGCGTCGCGCGGGTCCCGGATACTACAAGTATGCCGACATTGAAAGGGAGTGAGACAGTAGATGGTGATTGCCGAAGTGGAGATCTGGGACGGAGAAAGAGTACACAGAGGTATCGGAGGTGCTGGAGAGAGAGAATTCTGCGTATCGGGGAAAGCCCTCATAGTATTGGAGGTGTTGGAGAAAGTACTGTGCATTGGGGAAACTGTTAGCAGTATCGGAGGTGCCGCCAAGTAGGTGCTGTATATTGTGGAGAGCCTTAGATATCAAGAGAGCCCATTGGAGAAAGTGTAGAGGGCAGAGGAAGTGCTGAAAAGACTGCTTTGGGACAGTAGAGTGATTGAGGCGTGTAACAGGAAGAAGAGGTGTATATATATCAGGGGAAGAAAAGGGGGAATTGTTGAAAGACTTGTTGAACTATAATACTATTTAAAGGAATTCATAGGTTGTGCCCATGATTAACTGGTTTAAAATCTCACTGTCAGTAGATGAAAGAAAATTATAAGAAGAATAGAATTCATTAACGTGATTAATCTTAAGTGTAAGGTTATCAGATAGCTCTGTAATTAAATTAACTATCTGAAAATAAGCTTTACTGATGTAAATGTGTTTATGATTGTATTTTAAGGTCATTTTAAGTAATCCTAGTGTTATATTTTTTTAGATTGTTGCCATTGATTGTACTTTATTCATTGTGCATGATTTTGAAATATTCTAAGTGATATATTCATTAATACTGCTATTATTAATTGTAATTAATTTCATATGCATGATTTGTTGGGAGAGTGTCATTTGCAAAATACCTGTGACATTTGTTACATTGATATGTGATCATTATTCATATTCTATTCCGCATATAAAAAGAAGTTTTTTGCTTATTCTCAAAACTAAAGTCAAAAAGTAAAATCATTTTTACCAAACGCTGGTGTGCAGTGATTCTGAGTTTTCTTTTGTTGTCTCACTTCTCTGCAATCCACCTCCACTACCACAATAGAACCTGTAGCCCTTACTACCCGGCTATCACACCATGCATGTTGGAAAATCATGCAGGTCTGAATCCGACCCCTGTATCTTAAGGTATGCAATATTATTGCTGTGCACAATTCTCTCTTTGGGAAGACGGTCGTAGTTCTGGATCCGGCCCTTTATCTTTCCAGAGATAACTAATGTATTAACTGCTCAGATTACATCTGGTGTAATGACTACACATGTCCTTACTTCTGGCTCTTTGTGGTATGAATGCAGATCTGTGCATATAATTTAAGGTTGAGTTCTGGACACTTAAATGTCCAGAACTCTGTAGGAAGGAGGGTAGTGACAGGGGCATGCACTCCCCTCCTCTGTGCTTCCTTTTAGATTTGCGTGTGTACATAAGTCACACGCAAATCTTAATCTTTATTCTATGCAAGCATATTAGTGATCCCAGGACGTACCTATAATGGGAATTTTCTTGATTTGAAATTACCAAACAGTTTTCAGCACTCACATAGGCTGATCCACAACCTGCTTAGAGACCATAAGAAAAATTAATTAAATCACAAATTCTCTGGGACATTTACTTTATTGCACACAAGCATGGGCAGAACTATTTCCTTCTTTCTGCTCTGAAAAGGATGTAGCGGAGGCCTTCTCTGCAAATACACAGTGTTGTACAATAGTAACTTCCATGTCACTACCCTCTCATGTGCGGACAAAGGTCCAAATCCACAGTCATTAACCTACCCTAAGTTCTCTGCATGAATGTACATTCTATCCGATTGCAGATCTGTGCAGAATGCCTAATCCCACCCACAATGTCCAATCTGCATGCCTATTCCTGCCCTTCTTGCAGGGTTTAGACATGCAGAAAGCATGGCAGGCCCCCTGTATGGATCTCCTTCGGGATGGAAATGCATTCCATAGGCCAGAGTCAATAGCAGTGCGGTCCAAACACCCAACTTATGCAGGCAGCAGTTGGGTGTTGGACGGAGTTCTGGATCTGGCCCTCTGTTCTTATCAAATTGAGGGACCACAGGGGGTAACTGCATGAAGCTTCTCTTACCTCCAGGCTGCGCACAAGTTAAAACTACCTTGTGTGACGAATTTACGTTATTGTTTCTGGGATTGTCCAACAATCAAGCGCTTTTGGATCCAGGTCTGGAGATTCTCCACTGAGTTTTTGGTGGACCAGTTCTAACACCTGAGTGGGCAATTTTTGGTATAATCTCTTCGAGATATAGAGTGGAGGGAGGCTGTAGGAAGCTGCTTTTAGCGATCTCAGCCGCGGCTAGGAAAAGCATTCTCCAGCTCTGGATCCAGAACTCGCCTCTTTGTTTAAAGAAAAATTATGCCACATATTTTGAATGGACTGGTTGGAGTCAACGGCGCAAAAAGAGACGCGGGTGGAATCTTTCTTTAATACATGGGAAAGCTTTATTAATATACTCACAGACAATATTAAAATCCAAATTAAGTCATGCTTTCACTTAACCACCTGGTATGCCACCCGGTTGCATGTTCAAGACCCTCCAACTTTGTGGCAAACTAATTATTCAATGTAAACATTGCTACTTATGCTTCAATAAAAAATGTCTATGAAAAAAAAATACTACCTTGTGTTAGGAGGTCTGTTTGAATCTGTTTGGATTCGAGAATTGCTTTTCACCATTCAGACTATCCTATAGTTCTCAATCTGGTACAATCTTCCGTCTGACCTCTTAATCCAGTTTTTTTTTTTTTCATTTTAATATGTTGATAAAGATGTGTCCATAATAATCGATAATCGTGGGCTCCATTGAGATGGCATCACCCATTCATAACTGCAGGAGACAGGCAAGCAGCAGATGAGTTATACAGTACAAGTTTTAGCAAGTGTTAAAGAAACCTCCATTTTGTTGTTGTATTTTGTATGGCACTGCGGACACCTTGTGGGGTCTTATAAATAAACGATAATAATAATAGTAATAGATCATCGCTGAGATCCCATGCCACATCAAAAGTACCAGGATGTCACAGCAGACCAGATCTTCCTTACAGCTACCCTCCCAGGCTCATGCCATTGGAGGGCAAGTCTACGCAGTCTTGTCTCCAGTGCCATGATGATCTACCGTCTGGTATAATGCTGCTACTAATGCTCTGCAGTGGCAGGCCACAAAATGTCTGTGTCTGTGACTGCATTGCTCCAGGCACTAAGAGTTGCACACTGCATGGAACGTTAAAAAAATTAAATAAAAATTAAGTTATAGGGGGATTGGATATAGATATATATATAACATATATTTAGTAAAGTCCTTGCTTACTAATTGCCCTCTAATAGGGCTTTTTACACCCTTTAATAAAGCTTTTTATTCCTCCTTATTTGTAATTAAATTGGCATCTATAATAGAAATATTAAAGGGAAATGACAAAAAGCCGTTGCTAAAGACACATGCTGAGGGGCCTCTGTATAGCGCCATAATAGAGTGTAAGATGCCACCTGTAAGGCCAAATTTTACCAAAATTTGTTCCATATATTTCCAGTGGAGCCTTTCAAAGGCATTTTCAAAGTCTAATGAGAGAAGCATCAACTACTCTCCAGAGCGTTCGGCCCAGTCTATGATATTCAGAATATATAGCACTTCCCCTTATACTGTATGTCAAAACCAATATCCTATAGATTGTCAGCATACGAGCAGAACTTTCTTACCCACCCAGTCTGTTTGTTGTGGGTGGGGTTTGCTGGTACATCTCACCTAGTGAGACTGCAGTGATTTCTTTGCTGCCTGAATTCAGAGAATGTGGACAATGCAATCAACCAGGATCCCATTGTGCCAACTGTGACTAGTAAGATTTGCCCCTAACCCTCCCATTCTATTTCCCTAACCCCAACCTTCCATGTCCTGCAGCCTAACCCTAGCCCTCCCCTTCTAGCAGCCTAACATGAACCCTCCCCTTTAATCAGCCTAACCTTAACCCTAAGCATAAACCTCCATGTCCCGCAGCCTAACCCTAACCTTCCTTTCTCGCAGCCTTTCCCTGTAGTCCGCTCCAGTCCACTGCAGCCAATTGGGAACAGGTACTTATTCGAAACAGGGCCCTGTTCCCAATAGGAATACACAATTCAGCTGTCAGCTGTATAAGTGTGAAATCAATCATTAGGACCAGCAACTACATGCTGTTTGTTAGTAACTAATCTTGTTTTAGTACTCTCTTATAAGGTCCATAGGGCATATGTATAATTTACATTTTTATTAATGGATGGATGATAAGGTAGAGGACATGAGGTCGGCCCTGTGCACAACATTATTGTTTGCTGTTTATGTTTATGTTTTGTCTTATATTAATTATTTTGTACAGACAGCCTTTATGAAGTATTTACAGCATGTTGTAAGACCATTGACTAGTCATCCCAGATAAACGACATAATGCAATGCTGCTTAAATGAAGGCATATAACTGTAACTTCCAGGAAAAACTAATGTGATGAGTGCTAAGGAGCAACTGAATAAATTATTGCTATTAACTGAATTAACAAGGACGCATTACTCTAATGTGTGATGCATTTAAAGCACCGTATAATGAATTTTACAGCAATACAGTTGCTAAATTTTTCTTGAATTTTCTCATGTTATCCACCATGATTTGTTGTTGTAACTGTTTCTGCTTCACAGACTTGGCTGAAATGGAAACTTTAGTCACAGTACCAATATACAACTGTAATATGTTGCTCCAAAGCACTGTTAGTCATAGCTTTCCATCTGAGGGATGTAAGAGTGACTACTTTTGTGGCAGGAAAGGAAGATGAATCAAGGTAAATAAATTGCTGTACAGTTGTCGGATATTTGTATGACCAAATGTTTTGGTGAGTCTCAGATCTTGTGTAAACTTTTTAGATCAACTGATTTGATGCTGAGTAAAGTGTATTGGTGCTTTTCTGGCCTTGTCTGAGTCTAATGACAATGGGGCAGATCCAGAACAACGCTTGTGAGCGAATTTACGCATGGCGGACACGTAAAATCGCGTTTTGGTAAGTACTACGCATGCGCACCATAGAAAATACGCTCCGTAACATAGCGTAAATGTGAACGTATGGGCCATTCACGTATGTGTCAGGTAAATCTGTACATGTGGGCGTGCCAATTTTACGTGAGTCAAAAGTACGTCTAAAATACGCTATATAAGCGGGGGTTTGTATTTAAAGTGTACAGTATGGGCGTACTTAGCTGCGTGAATACGTGTTGCACATCCGTACGTGAGTGGATGACAACGGTTACGTGGGCAGAAGTTAAGGTAGGGCTTGGAAAGCGGATCTCGGACATAACACGTACATTCAAGGGGTGTGCCAAGGGGAGTGTATAGAAGGTACGCACGCGTATATACGCTACGCTAGTAAATGGATTGCAAGGGAGTTCTGGATCTACCCCAATATTTGTAAAAGTCTGTGATCATTTTTGAATGTTCTTGAATTTGTTAAAACAAAATAAAGGGTTTGTGTTTTAAAAAAAAAAAAATTGTGATAAGGCTCAGATCCATGACATTACAAAAGCTCATATATATAGGTGTTTTTCCAAATTCTATGTGTGTGTGTGTGTGTGTATGTTTGTTGAGGTTTGTTTTACCTCAAATACTTTTAATCACCTCACTTTTTAATCACACAAAAAATTCCTGTATTCCATATCACATAAATATAGTTGTAACAACATAGGGGCATTGGAGTGCAGTTGAAGACACCAAACAGAAGTTTTTATCCTTCAATTACCTTTAACATGTGTAAGAACAGGGAGGTCCAAAATGTGCAGTTTTACAGCAACCACAATAGAAAGCACTGCTGCTGAGGGGAGATATGTGAAAATGATGCTACTCATATATCAGTGATATAAGGCAATATTACATACAAAGAGGACAACTTCATGTAAGGAAAAACAACATACTATTTATACAACACTGCATGTATCATATAAATGGAAACTCAAATTTGTCATTTTGACTTTTCCTTTTGCCTTTGCCAGTGTGAGTCATTGCACAGACTAATCTAATGTTGGGCATAAATACTCTTTGAGGGAAGCAGCTTAAACTGTGAGAAAACTGTTATTTGCTTACAATACCAAGCTGTGCTCTGTACTTTTCACTACAATAGCCTAATCCACAGGTTTTGTTATGTTTGGAAAACATAGCAATAGGCTGTTATGTGTAAACCACACTGGCATGAAAGTTGGATATTTAAACTATATGTGATTAGGATAAGCACCACCTTTTTATGTGAACTATTTCTTTTGTCATAAAATAACATGTTATTAACTGCATTATAATTAGGACTTAATGCAGCCAAGTCTGTCGCAATACAAAGGATTTCTAATCTTGGAAACTTTAAATGGACAATTGATATCAACCACCTTTAACAGTAGGGAAATATATTATTTCTTTCTTTACAGACGTGAATGTATATTTCTTTGTAAAGTATATTTATTGGAATTCAAGGATGGTTATTATGATTTTTTTGGTAACAAAGTTGAAAATCTCAGGAACCAGAAGTATGTGTTATGAATTTGGGGTCTGATATCCGAAACAGAGGTAGCCAGTAAATAGAAATAAGTGTATATTAAAATAAACAAAACATAAATACTCAGCACAATGATGCTATGTGAAATAAGAGTAATAATATACACACAGAACAGGTGTGATAAATATACAATAAAGCAGGATTCAATGGAAAAGACTAAGAAAAGAGCAAGACAGACTGGGAGGGTGAGGCTATGAAAACAAACCAAAAGAAAGTGTAAGGAGAAACACACAGTGTTCTGCAGAGAGTGCAAGGGGGTATGGGTAACGTGACTATATGTCCCGTTTTGAACGGGACAGACCCGTTTTTTGATGGGCTGTCCCGTTGTCCATGTGCCCCGCTTCGGGATGCCAAAATGTCCCGTTTTCAGAGAGCAATAGGTGAGATACATTGGATGTCACCTGTTGTTCTCTGATAACGGGACATTTTGACGTCACATTCATAACAGACTGGCTGCCGCTGGGTCCCGATGCCCTGCTCACCCGCCCGCAGCTCCATTCACAAGACGTCAGCTGGCGTCATTCTGCAGAGCGCGCCGCAGAGGAGAGAGCTGGAGGCAAGAAGACAGCAAGAAAAGGTAAGTTTATTATTGTGGAAGAAGGTAGTTTGCTTTGGGGAGTGTGAAGGAATAACATGGAGGGGGCACACACTAATGAGGCAGCTATAAGAAGTAAGGGGCAATAAGGCTGTCTGGACAAAAATTAAGAGGGGGAAATAAGTCTGGCTGGACAAAAATAAAGGGGAAAATAAGGTTGACTGGACAAAAATTAAGAGGGGGAAATAAGGTTGGCTGGACAAAAATTAAGAGGGGGAAATAAGACTGGCTGAAAAAAAATGAAGAGAGGGAAATAAGCCTGACTGGACAAAAATTAGGAGGGGGGAGAAAAGGCTGACTGGACAAAAATTAAGAGGGAACAATGAGGCTAAATGGACACAGAAGGAGGGGGCAATAACACTGGATTGATACACAGAAGGAAGGGGCAATAATGCTGGTTGGATACACAGAAGGAAGGGATATAAAGCTGACAGGTCACAGGAGGGGCAATAAGGCTGACTGAAAATAATAAAAAAGGGACAAAAAGGCTGGCTTGACACAGAAGGAGGGGCTGGCTGGACACATAGAAGAAAGGACATTAAGGCTTAATGGTCACACAGAAAGAAGGGGCAATAAGGCTAACTGGACACACACAAGGAAGGGGCAATAAGTCTGACTGGACACACAATGAAGGGGCAATAAGGTTTTTTTGAACACACAAAAGGAAGGGGCAGAAAGGCTGGCTTGTCCGACACACACAAGAAAGGGGCAGAAAGGCTGACTGGAGGCACACACACAAGGAGAGGAGAGATTGGATGGCTCTATAGACACACATGGAGGGGGAGATTGGATGGCTTTAGAGACACACAAGAGGGCAAGAAAGGCTGGATGGAGGTATATTTAATATGTGTAGATTTCTATACTTTATTAGTTAATTCCTCATATAGTTTTACTTTCAGAATGTTGCTTTAACTGAATGTAGCCCAGTAAAATGTTTTGTGTATTTGTATGTATATTGTATAGTTCGGGTCTCCTATCCCTAGGAGATTTCCCTGCGGGTCGGCTGTACATAATTACAACTGTTACAGCTACTAGCTGACTTATATTGCTGTCTATATACATCTTCCAACTAAC
Source organism: Limnodynastes dumerilii (assembly GCA_011038615.1). Taxonomy (NCBI): domain Eukaryota; kingdom Metazoa; phylum Chordata; class Amphibia; order Anura; family Limnodynastidae; genus Limnodynastes; species Limnodynastes dumerilii. The sequence continues at coordinate 91,930 of WWET01005117.1, forward strand.
CAACAAGTTGAATTATTCATATGAGGAAGGTTGGATTCATAATACCACCATCTCATGAACTTGCTTACTAAATATCGTTGTCCATGGTAAAGTAATTTCAGCTCAGCTGATTGACGGGCTGTTTACATTTCTCTGCACTGGCTACGTTGTTTTCAAAATTCTACAGGCTGCTACAATTTGTTACACAGTATTACCTTGGATCATTGGCTAATAACCATTTACCACTGCTTCACTGGCCTCCGTGCATTGCTCCATTACGGACTTACGAAGTTGGACATATGCTGCTAGGTTTACATTAGTGGAGCACCGTACTCATTGTGTGCTCTCATGTGCATGGTTTGTTAACCGTATTTGGAGTGTTGGGATTAATTATATGCTTAGTACGGTGGTAGACCTGTGATTTACTTATGTTAGTTATTGTTTTGTTTTTATATGACTATTTATTTCTAATTATTATTATTATTAAATTTTATATATGTTCATTACCTTAAGTTTCATATCACTTGCCCATACTTTTGTATGATTAGAGGGTGACAGATTTAAGCGCGGTGTTTCTATTTTCGTATTATTTATTTCTGTTTGGGGTGACACCACCCAATACCTGCGATTGTCTTCACTCTCCACATACTTATTTGTTTTCATATTTTATAGAACCTACCAGACCTTACACCTTATTCTCTGCCTCTTGTCACCAGCGCTCATCTTAACATAGTTATAGTGATAACTAGGATGCAATGTGTATTGTATAGCGATAACTAGAATGCAATGTGTATTATATGGCCATAACTAGGATGCAATGTGCACTATATGGTGATAACTAGGATACAATGTGTATTGTATGGTGATAACTAGGATGCAATGTGTACTGTATGATGATAACTAGGGTGCAGAGTGTATGGTATGGCAATAGCTAGGATATAGTCTGTATTGTATGGCGGTAACTAGGATGAAGTTGCTATTATCTTAATTGGTCCTTATTGTATGGTGATCAGTAGCATCTCTGCCTTGAATATATGTCAGTAGGATACTCACTAAAATTATATGGGTCACTGTAACTGAGAATGAATAGTATAACACAAATTTCACACTGAGCTGTTGAAACAGTCTGTGGGCGTCACAGATTATACACAGTTTATTTGCAAGTTTCATTGATACAAGCATCCTCTGGCCTTGACTTTTTAGACAACGCCCATTGATGGTGGGCCCCCGTAAAAATTAGTAGATGTCCCGGTTTGAGGAAAAAAATAAATGGTCACGTTCGGTATGGGTGAAATCTGGAAACACACTGGAACCGAAATTGCCGGAATGAGTCCTCCCACTGCAGCTCCACCTAGTCTGTAGCTTAAACTAAATCTTACAGTATTTGCCTGTTAACTGTCATTAATGATGGACTGGTGGATACGCAGAACTATTTGAAGCTGCTGAAAAACGAGGCTGCAGTCTACATATTCTATATCTTTATTGAAATAAAAAAAAATATATATTAAAAATAATTAATTATAATAATGATAATAATAACAATGAATAGCTCTATCTCTATATATTGATTTATCGATCTATCGACCTATCTACAACTAGCTTAAGTATCTGGAATAGAAGGTGTTCCACCTGCCGGAAGAGTGTCTAATGCACCTAACCACCCGTTCCGGCACCCATAATAGGTGTCTGAAGGTGTCAGGAACCTGTTCCAGCTGAAGGAACAGAGGTCTAACGCACCTAACCACTCGTTCTGGCAACCATAATAGGTGTCTGAAGGCATCAGGAACCCTTTTCAGCTGCCTGAACGAGTGTCTAACTCACCTTGTACGCTGGGCAGGTGAGCTTAAACCAATATAGCTATATTGTGAACTAAACCTCCTTTTTATTTATGTGCAGACACATAGTGTTATTTAATGTATGTTTGGAGCGCCGGACCTCTTTTGTTCCTTGTAACTCACCTAACCACCCGTTCCGGCACCCATAATAGATGTCTGAAGGTGTCAGGAACCTGTTCCAGCTGCCGACACAAGTGTCTAACACACCTAACCACCCGTTCCAGAACCCATAATAGGTGTCTAAAGGTGCCAGAAACCTGTTCCAGCTGCCGGAACGAGAGTCTAATGCACCTAACCACCCGTTAAGGCACCCACTATAAATGTCTGAAGGTGTCAGGAACCTATTCCAGCTGCTGGAACGAGTGTCTAACACACCTAACCATCTGTTCCAGCACTCATAATAGGTGTCTAAAGGTGTTAGGAACCTGTTCCACCTGCCGGAACGAGGGTCTAATGCATCTAACCACCTGTTCCGGCAACATAATAGGTGTCTGAAAGTGTCAGGAACCTGTTCCAGCTGCCGGAACGAGTGTCTCATGCACCTAACCACCCGTTCCAGCACCCATAATAGGTATCTGAAGGCGTCAGGAAACTGTTCCACCTGCCGGAACGAGGGTCTAATGCACCTAACCACCTGTTCCGGCAACATAATAGATGTCTGAAAGTGTCAGGAACCTGTTCCAGCTGCCGGAACAAGTGACTAATGCACCTAACCACCTCTTCCAGCACCCATAATAGGTGTCTGAAGGCTTCAGGAACCTGTTCCACCTGCCAGGAGACAATTAACCACCTGTTCCAGCACCCGAAATATGTGTACAAATGCATCAGAAACTTTTTCCATCTATCATAACAGAGGTCTAATATGTGTCATAAAAAAAATGCGCATAGACATAAAAAAGATTTAAAAAATAACAGTTGCTCTCTACCCCTTGATCCTGGGAGGCGATTTGAATGTAGTTGCGGACCCTTGTATGGATAAATCCCCACCCTTGGCTAGGCCCTCCCATGTTTTGAGCCGCAGTTTCTCCCTGCTCCAGACTACGCTCCAGCTTAGTGACCCCTGGCGGCTTTTTAATCCAACAGATAGAACCTATACGTTCCATTCCCAGGTCCACCGCTCATTCTCTCGCTTGGACTATATCCTGGTAGCGGATGAACTGTTGCAGTGTGTGGTGGATGCTCATATAGGTGACATAGTGGTCTCTGACCATTCCTCAGTGTCAATTAGAGTGTGGTCGGCGATCCTTCCTCCGAGGGATCGGTTTTGGAGGTTCCCATCCCATTTATATCAATCCGAAGATTTTAAGTCCGAAATGTCAGTCTACTGGGGAAACTATATCGACGACAATATTCAACACACTGACGACCCACGTTTATTGTGGGAAGCCTCTAAGGCTACTATGCAGGGGCATGTGATGCAATATGTATCTCGACAGAAAAAACGTAACAAAACGCAGCATGTAGCCTTACAGACAGACTTGACGGATGCTTTCGTCGCATATACAGCTAACCCCTCGGATGAGACGTTTGACGCCTACTTAAAATCACGACGTATATTGGAGGCCTTTCTGATGACCCAGGCCAGAGCCGGTATTGACAATACCTGCCATAAATATTTTAGATGGGGCAACAAGACGGGGAAGTTGTTAGCGAAGATGTCTAGACCCTGGACAAAGAAGTCCTATATTACCACAATTAGGCATAGAGAGGATTCGCACCTTCTCATGCACACCAGAGAAATACAGTCTCATTTCGCTGACTATTATGAGGAACTGTATAAGGCACTTCCGCATGATAGGTCCCAGCAACATGAGCTACTACGTACGGCAAAGCTGCCGTCAATCACCGCTGAACAAAACCTAGCACTAACCGCAGCTATTACCACGGATGAAGTGAACTGGGCTATCTCCTCCCTCCACCTACATAAAACCTCGGGGGAGTACTATAAACTTCTGCAGCCCCAAATTGTCCCTACGCTGTTGGACCTCTTTAATACTATTCTTAAGGACCGACCGCGATACCCTTCCTTTAATATGGCGTACACCACCCTAATCCCAGAGCCTGATAGGGATTTACAAAGGGTTGATTCCTTTAGGATAATCTCCCTAATTAATGTTGATTATAAATTGTTGGTGAAAATTATGGGGAATAGGCTTCAGCGATTCCTCCCCTCACTATTAACAGCTCACCAGCTTGGGTTTGTCCGAGGACGTCAGTCTGTAAGGGCTATTAGATCGGCTATCTCCGTCCGTCTGGTTTCCTCCTCTGACGCCCAGACACAAAATATTCTCCTTAGTCTAGACACTACACGTGCCTTTGACACAGTGGCCTGGCCCCATTTGATGACAGTATTGGAGTACAGAAACTTTGATCCCCTCTTCGTTGATTTTATTAGGTACCTATATACGGACCCTCAAACTTCTCTACTCATAAATGGGTCGAGGGGGAGAACGATTACTATGGAGAGAGGGATGAGACAGGGTTGTCCCTTGTCCCCTCTTTTATTTAATTTAGCTTTGGACCCCCTTCTTCGACTCTTACAACACTGTCGAGACTTTGAGGGGATAACGGTGGGTGCCTCCGAAATTAAAATATCTGCCTTTGCAGATGATGTTTTATTGTATGTAGGGAATCCGCGCTCCTCCTTGAGGTCCTTGTTAGATCTCTTGGGGTGCTTTGGAGAGCTGTCTGGCTTTGTCCCCAGTTTGCAGAAGTCTGTGGCTCTGAGCCTGGGCCGTCAGGCGGAGCGACCGGGGTGGGCGGTGGACCTGCCCATTAGTTGGGCAAAAACTTCCTTTACCTATCTAGGGGTGGAAATTCCGAAAAATCCGGCCCGCCTGTATGAATTAAATATATCAAAAGCCATTCGCTCCATGGCACATGAACTGGATGGATGGAGATCTCTTCCCCTCTCTTTTTTGGGTCGGACTAACCTTATCAAGATGGTCTCATTCCCCAAATTCATATACCTGTTTCATGCACTCCCTCTTCTTGTTACAACAAAAGATATAAAAGACATTAATGCATTATTTAGGAAATTCATTTGGGTGGGGGGGGCGTCCTCGCCTTGGTCTCATCAAATTGCAACAACACAAGTTACATGGAGGAATCAATTTCCCCAACATAATGCTTTACAACCATGCGGCGTTACTCAGAATAGCTAAAGATTGGCTTTTGGGGAGGAATGTCTTTACGGACACTCTGTTGGAATCGGGGTTTCTTCCGGGCACCTCTTTAATCAATTTTCTCTACCAACATGACCAGGAGATACCCCCTGACCTCAGAGATAATCCCCTGTTGTGGTCCACTCGAAAGGTGTGGTATTTAACCCGGCATAAATTACATCTTAACGCCCACCACTCTATGCACCTTCCCTTTCTCAATAACCCAGAGTTTCAGGATGGTGCGGCATCCTACCCCTTCACAATGTGGTGTAGAGAGGTATTGGCTTCTGTGGGGCAAATATTGGATATGGCTACTGGTAGGCCATACAGGTTTTCGGAGGTGGTGGAAAAGTTTCCATTTCTGAGGGGTCACCAATTGGCATTCCTCCAGGCCCAACACTATGCTAGCTTCATTTCTCGTCATCTAACAGAAACCGATAGGAAAAATGCCCTTGATTCTTTACTTTTGAACCCATTGACTTTCAAAAAGGCAATTTCGGCCCATTACAAACTATTGAATGTTCCGTTCGAGTATGAGTCGAGCGGGTTGGGCCTGGTTAAGTGGACACAGATATTCCCTTCCCTGACCTGTGACGGCCTACTCAGAGCCCTTAACTATGCTAGGAAAGCTTTGCCCTCCTCTCAATATTTAGAAATGTTCTTGAAACTTTTTCACCATACCTATTATTCCCCTCTCCGCCTCTACCACATGAGGGCTAGGGACACCCCTGCCTGTCCCAGGTGTGCGGTGTCAAAGGCTGACTTAATGCATTGTTTCTGGAGCTGTCCCTTGATACGTCGCTTCTGGATGCAGATAAAACGATATACAGAAACGCACCTTCTAACATATGTCCCTTTGACACCCGAATGGGCGATTTTGGGCATTCCCCCCCCACCCAAAGAGCGGACAGGTATGCAAAAAAACGGCATTAGTGGTCAGTTCGGCTGCAAAAAAGGCAATTTTGCAGACCTGGATTAGCCCTTCCCCTCCACCCTTTTCTTTATTTAAAGAGAAACTACACTACTTGTTCAGGATGGACTGGATAGAAGCCCTACTAGATAGAGAGAGAAAGGTAGAAAACTTCTTTGGGGTGTGGGAAGCCTATATGGAGACTCTCCCAGTGGCGATGAAACTCAAGATACAAAATTCTGTGCAACATACCACTTGGTATTTATATAGACAGTTGGCTAGTGATCCACCCCTGGGGGTGGGGCAAGGGGTTGTTGCTTAATATGGTTTCTGGGCCCTCTCAAAGGTCAGGGGACTGCTGTTATTGGTGTTCCTTACTAATAATTACATGTGGGACTTGCTTGAGTGGGATTGCAATTTGAACTCACTGCTATGTTTGTTCAGTACCTGGCACATTGGCATATTCACGTTGTCTTCTTTTGTATCCCTGTTATTTGGTTATTGTATGCTCTATATGTGCAATCTGATATAACATTGTGTACCAATAAAGCACTTTTGAAAAAAAAAAAAGCTTGGTAGATTGTAAGTATTTCTTTTTATTTAAGGTATATAGAATGGAAAAGAGGCAGCATCTAACTAGCTAGTAATCCGGAGGCTATCCCTAATTGTGCCTAGCGTCCTCACGGCGCACTTCACCCTGCCGGGCCGTACCTCCCTTACCTAAAAATGCTGATTGCTGCAAGATATTTCGTCCAAGTCAGGGCACTTCAGAACCCCACGTTTTTCCTTAACAGACTTTGTTTAATAAGTGACTTTTTGTTTAGTTTAGTTTTTTTTTTTAAAACTAAGCATTAGATGTAGATTATTGGACACTTTTGTAGTCAAATTTTACCTGGAACCAGTCTTTCATACAGCCCCCATTTCTGTGCTCTGAAGTCGGCAGAGGTAAGGCTTAAGGAAATATCTGGAGGTACGCCAGTGATCAAAGAACAATCACTTCATATCTGCCCCTTAATGTTAGCCTTCATATTTGCCCCTTTATGCCAGCCTTCATATCTGCCCCTTAATGTTAACCTCCATATTTGCCCCTTTATGCCTGCCTCCATATCTGCCCCTCAATGCCAGCCTCCATTTATTTATTTTCTCACTTACCTTTGATGTCTTCTGCCTTTCCCTCCTTTCCTTCTGCTGTCCCTGCGTCTGTGTCAGGCTCTCCCCGCCGCTGTACCTCTGGCTCTCTCCCTTGCGTCCACCTCTCTCCAAAGACGTTGGGGGACCATATATCTATGAGTCTAAATCCACAAAGTGGAGTATCAGCACACATCTAAATAGTAATAACAAATTTGTTAAAGTGCAAGACCAAAAAATTAATAATCAAAAGTAAGGCAACATAAGTTGTCTAGGCCAGCACATCAGAATAAAGCCACATCAAAGGATAATCAGCAATATTTATTACTCAAAGAACTCTGTCCAGGAACAAGGTGACAAAGTTCCTCAAGCAATAAATATACATAAATACATAAATACATGAACAAACAACATATAAAGCTGCAGGGCCATCAATTCCATAATACAAAGCAGTAATCATCTCCATGGATCATAAATTACTCATCAAACACAATCCCACCATAGTAAATCCCACCTAATCCCTGTTCTGGGGATAATGCTAGGGTGAGGTAATGGGCTAGATAAAAAACACACAGAGAACGGATTGTTCAGAAGGAGTCAAGTCTCACAGAATCCACATGATTATGTCCACAGGATAGGAATCAGAACAGGGTGGAGGTAAGTGGAGGTAAGTGATGGCTTAAACGCAGCATAAGAAGAATGCACAGGCAGGCTGAGCAGCTCGATGGCCGTTTCGTTGCATACCGTCTTCAGGGGAGCAGGAGACTGCAGGCTTAACGGACACACAAGAGAACACAGTATAAATATCCACTCACCAGCTGTATCTCATTAGTCCATCTGCGTCACTTTGCAAAGCCAGCTCGGTAGAGAACGGAAGTGTGGCGCCGGAAGTCACTTGCCGGAAGTCACTATGCAAATAGCTCGCGTGGCCACAGATTACAGGAAGACGGCGGTAACCCCGGCATCCAGCACAACAATCCCCGTCGTCTGGCTGCAAAAGAACCAGGGGACATAGACTCAATAATAAACACATGAAAAAAAAATTATAAAATAAGAAAAAGACACATAAATTTAAATCAAGTTTAAATCAAACATCGTAAATCACTCAACTTATGTTTCTCTTCAAGGAAATGCCTTGCCACTGGTAAAGATTTCAGATCCACTCCAGATACCACTCTTTTAATTAAGGAACGATGTAACACCATCCTCTCTTTTAACATACGGGTAGTCTTTCCAAAATATAATTTTTGGCACGGACACATAATAACGTACACCACACACTTCGTCTCACAGATCATACGTGCACGTATTGAAAAGTCCAAGTCCTTGGAGGGATGTGTAAACTTTGTACCGGTGATTAAGTACCTACAGTTGATGCATCCTCTGCAATGAAAGACTTCGGGTGATAGGGAAAGCCAGGTTTTATTAGTTTGAGGAACAATGTCATTGTGTACCAATACATCTTTAAAATTGGCATTACGCCTCTAACTCATCAAAGGTGCAGCCATAGCACTAGGACCAATTCTCGTATCACTGGCTATAATATGCCAGTGTTTATACACAATAGCTTTTATCGATGGAGATAAGGTCGAAAAGGTAGTAGGAAACACCAACCAATCGGACGATGTGTCCACAGGTTTTTTCTATAAGAGAACCTCCCTTTTCTCATTCTTACAACGGATTATGGCGGCCTTAACCTCTTTTATCATATACCCCAGATCAATAAATCTTTGTCCCATTTGTTGTAATGCTATATCAAGCTTATTGGGATCTGAGGTTATCCTAACTACCCTGATTAGCTGAGAGTAAGGTAGTCCTACCTTTAGGGGTTTCGGATGGAAATTTGTGGCATCTAACAGAGTGTTCGTATCCGTGGGCTTCCAGAATAATTCTGTAGAAAAGCACATGTCCTCTTGTGTAATGGAAATATCCAGGAAATTTATGAAAGTTGTGCTGAAGTAAATCTGATGGTACAATTCAAAGAATTGAGATAGTCAACAAATGCAGATAATTCCTCTGATGACCCTGTCCACAAAAAGAACAAATCGTCTATGAAACGAACCTAAAATGAAATACACTTAGCAAACTGGCCTTTCAAATTATGTTGGATTTCATACATGCTCATATACAGGTTTGCGTATGATGGGGCCATATTAGACCCCATCGCTGTTCCCTGGAGCTTCAGATAAAAATTTCTTGTCAGGATGAAATGCATTAAGGCCATTAAAAGATCCAATGGTGGGCCGTCATAACTATCATCACGTTGTATCACCGATAGAACTGCTTCCATACCTTTCCGATATACTATATTGGTGTAGAGGCTTGTAACATCTAATGTCACCATTATGCAGTTGCCTGCCATATGATCAAATGTTCTAAGTTTATTAAGAAAATCACTAGAGTCTCTGATGTAGCTTGAGGTTTTCATAACCAAGGGCTGTAGATAAAAATCCACATACTGGGAAACAGGTTGGCTTAGTGAATCCCTCGAGGAGATAATGGGTCTCCCCGGGGGGTTCACCAGCATTTTTTGGACCTAAGGTAAAACATAAATTAATGGTGTTACAGGATGTTCATGTTTCAAGAATTTAACAACTTCAGAGGTAATTCAGAGTTAATTTTACCTGAATCCAATGCTTGGTCAAATAAATAATCCAATTCCCTCTTAAATTCCTTAGTAGGGTCAAACGACAATGTCTTATAGCATACTGTATCACCTGTCTCAAGACTTCCCTTATGCTTAATGCTGGTGAACCCCCCGGGGTGTGTCTGTTTTTCTGTTTCCACCCTAGCATTATCCCCAGGACAGGGATTAGGTGGGATTTAGTATGGTGGGATTGTGTTTGGAGATGATTACTGCTTTTTATTATGGAATTGATGGCCCCGCAGCTTTATATATTGTTTGTTCACGTATTTATGTATATTTATTGATTGAGGAACTGTCACCTTATTCCTGGACAGAGTACTTTGAGTAATAAATATTGTTGATTATCCTTTGATTTGACTTTATTCTGATGTGCTGGCCTAGGCAATTTATGTTGCCTTACTTTTGATTTTATATATATATAGTGGAAGTGGATGGAAGTCACTCAGGAGTCTAAATAATATTTTAACATGGCCTGTCCGGCCGTTTATTACATGGAATAGCCCATGGCCAGGCCATGTTAAAATATTATTTAGACTCCTGAGTGACTTCCATCCACTTCTGTATGTTATTAACGGGAGAGCACCGGGGGCAAGTTACTGCTGTACCAACACAGAGGAGAGTGCCTGGTTTCAAGCTTTGGAATTTATATGTTGACACCTTTTTATGTATATCTAGATATATTAATATACATACATATTTGTGTGTGTATATATATGAAGGCATATCAGTCACAATTTTCTGTCTTCTGCCAGGCTTCTGGAGGAAGGAGGAAAAGGAA
>WWET01005118.1:6920-28178 GCA_011038615.1 Limnodynastes dumerilii
CCTATTGGGATAGGAAGAAAACATTCATATAATGATCTTTTCTTATTATAAAGCAATGCTAGACTATGGTTTACATGGAGAGAGGAAGTCCAAAAATAACAGCCTGCTAATAAAACCTCATGTATTAACAAATTATAAATGATAACATCAGGGCATATTTAGAGTCATTCAACAGATAGGATAAGGTACAAAATGGAATCTCTATGTAATAGGAATGTCCACTGTATAGTCTTTTCTTTCTCCGTCTGGGTATAACCAGGTGGTAGTGGTTGCGGGACGGAGGATTTTTACTATTATACCCAGATGGAGAAAGAAAAGACTATACAATGGACATTTCTATTACCTGGGTTGTCATCCTTGTAAAGCTGTATAACTCCCAGAAAGGGACAAGCAATTCATTCCCCGCTATTTTAAACTTAATATAGTTTTTAATAAAGACCAAAATCTGAGTAGAATGTTTTTTCACTAAGGATCAACAAGGTCTAAATACAGGCATAGGGCTGGATCCAGACTTGAGAAGGAGCTTGAAAAAGAGAGGAAAGTTACTCCTGGGCTAAACCATGGTGATTGCAGGGGAGTCATATTTCATCTGTTGCAAACAGTATTAGAGTTGAGAGGTGATGTTTCCTATCCCAAGTCTAAATAACAGTGTGATAGTAACGCTGGTCAGTGTCTGTGTGCAGTAACCAATTTAAAGATATTTCCCTGCATGCAAAGAATACAATTAAATTAATTCCCCCTGCAATCAACCATAACCTTCCCCTTCTTCAGCCCCAATCATCCATGACTCACAGCCTAACCCTAACCCTCTAGGCCCCACAACCTAACCCCCTCTAAGTCATGCAGCCTAATCTTCTATGTCCCGCAGTTTAACCTTTCATGCTCTGCAGCCTAGCCCTAACCCTCCATGCCCCACAGCCTAATCCTAACCCTCCATGCCCCACAGCCTAATCCTAACCCTCCATGCCCCACAGAATAATCGTAATCCTCCATGCCCTGCAGCCTAACCTTCCATGTCCCACAACCCTCTGTTTCCCGCAGGCTAACCCTAACTTTCCCTTTATGCCCCACAGCCTAACCATCTAGGCTCTGCATCCTAATCCTCCATGCCCTGCAGCCTAACCCTAACCCTCCATGCCCTGCCCTGCAGCCTAACCCTAACCCTCCATGCCCTGCAGCCTAACCTTAACTTCCCCCCTAAGCCCTAACTTTATACTTGCCACTGCCTAACCCTCACCTTATTTCTGCCACCGCTGCTGCAGCTTGTGGCTATTGGGCTTCCCAATAGAAATTTTAAATTTTCAGATAGATTCGAACAATGATACAGTCGCCATTCAACTGTATCATTTTTGAAAAAGGACCGGCCAGACAAGCAAATTCATGCCATAGATATGAGAGGAATTCCAATGGCTTTAATCTACTTGTGAGGCTCTGTCTAAATTGTAAAAGAATAGAGATTGTGCCTCATCTATGCAGTACATTTTTACGGCCATGAGGGGGAGTGGAGGAGAAGCTCCCATAGATATGTGCAGCGGGGTCTTGCAATACCAACTCTGCCTCCTTTATATCAGTTATATTATTTTGCTGCATAAATCTCTAAATTGCTTTTACTGGACCTAAAATTCTATTTTTGTAACAATACAATATAGTTTTTAAATCAAGTCTTCAGTGCTACTCTACACTTTTTGGGCCGTATTCACAGATCCGTATTTGAGGGGAGTTGCGTGCGTATTTTTAGGATCGGATCAACTGCGCATGTGTAGTAACTTTATTTACATACTCCTCGTAGACTATACGCACGTAAGTGCATAACGGACGTACATGTGAATCGCACTTGGGGACATACGCACAGAAAATCCTACGGACTGAAAAATTTACATAAAAGTGGGAGGGGGGAGGCATTTAAATGAGCGCATGGAAGCGTACTTATCAAGAATCACATGGACGGAGCACATATATGCATGTAAGTACACACGTATAGAACAGAGTGGTTTATGGAATCGTAAGTCCTCGACAGCACATCCGGGAGAGGGGAGTGTCGGGGTTGTTGGTGGGTGTTTCCTTGCTCCGGCCGTGCGTATAATTGCGTACATTAAAAAAACGGATCTCTGTATCTCTAAATTGTTTTTACTGGACCTAAAATTCTATTTTTGTAACAATAAAATATAGATTTTAAATCAAGCCTTCAGTGCTACTCTACACTCTTTATTTGATTCAGTGATTTATATTACAAATTTGTCTTTTTAGCTTTTGACTCTGATAGACATTAATATAGGGTTTTAAACGCTATAAATTGACAGCAAAATTGGAGGCGGGCCGCCCACGTTTAGCGTCAGAGGAGCGCGCTCGGCGGTTTCAGATCATATATCAACATGTCATGCGTTTGATCAAGTTACTGTAATTCTGCAAACACATCTTTGAGACACCTTCCGTTATTGTCGTCTAACATTAATTTTGTCGCCACTCGATGTAAATTGTCATTTTTATTAACCGTGTGTTAGCCTTTCCTTACCGTCGCCTCCCGCTGTGCCTTACATTCCGCAGAATGCCTTTCAAATCATTTCAATGTAATTAATAATAATATCCCTTCATACACATTTTGATTTGAAGTCAATGTTAAACTTTAAATGTCAGCGTTTGGCATTTAAGCTAAGTATAGGTACACAGTATGCAATAAACAGAATGCATATGTTCAGACCCATTTGTCTTTTTACAGCTCTGCCTGTCAATTAAATGATAACCAGAAATTGATTTAGCACACCTCAATTTGTGTTTATAGGTGTTTGTGGCATGCCGGATAATTGGATGGCTTTTTTTTTTAATCTTCCTTTTTGTGTGTTGTAAAATGCCTTTCATGAGGGGAGGTGATTTATCATACAGGCAGAGGGTTAAGAGATTCCTCTATATAATGGACAAATCTAGGTCACCCCAATGCATATTAAGCTGTTTGGTGCAATACAAAAGCACATATGGCATAATACTACTGAAAGGCAGCTTCTATTGATTTGTTATGGGATATGTCTGTCCTTGGAAAAGTCATGTTTTTCATTATTGACCAGCTACATAGAAAAATAATTTTTCAGTAATAGAGACTTCCTTCTAGGATCGTATCCTCAACTAATAGTGGATTGTGTATGCACAGAGGGGTTCCTTATATTCACTCGCTAGTAAGTTCTGTACATGAGTGAATAGGTCACTTACATGCACATACGTGTAGACAGAAAGGATAATCGTACTTATAAACTACGGAATGGAGGTCTGTCACATGACGTACGGAACTGCTGGATGTGCAGAAACAATGAACCTGATTCACACTTAAGAGGGAGGTAGGTGCGGGCAGATAACTCACCCTTAAAGCCTCCAACCCGACCCCCGTTTTTATGTACCTTATTTCACTTACGAGTGCCATAGGGCTACCTTATCTGTCCGTGCAATGTCCGTACGGACACTGCACCTCCCCGCCTCTCTCCCGCCCTCCCCAGCTAATCTAAATACCTCCCACTTCTGCCTAAAAACGCCCCAAGGCGGCACAACACCGCCTCTATGGACGTCAATGACGGCGCGCAGTCTTTAAAGACCACACCTACGCTATTTACGTACCGATCTGGTACGTAGATAGCATAAACGACCTACTACGCAAGCGCAGTAGGTCATTTTGGGCAAATACGCACTTACGAAGAAGATGCTTCTTAAGTGTGAATCAGGCGCAATATCCATACGCCCAGCATTCTGATGCATATCCCAGCATTCTGATGCATACCCCAGCATTGTGATGCATACCCCAGCATTCTGATGCATACCCCAGCATTCTGATGCATATCCCAGCATTCTGATGCATATCCCAGCATTCTGATGCCTATCCCAGCATTCTGATGCCTATCCCAGCATTCTGATGCATATCCCAGCATTCTGATGCATATCCCAGCATTCTGGACATGCTCGGTATTGAACGACAGCTGATTTGACCTCTCAGTTTATGTGCTTATAAACCCTTTGTTTTGGTGGCACTGCTCTATCATGAAAAAAATTCCACATGCATTGCTAGTAGTATAGGGGGTGCCATTAGTACGGGGGGTGGGTTGCCGCTGTGAATGAACTCTTTTTGAACTGGCTGGGAAATTTTTGGCTTCTGCCTCGCAGAAAAGAAGCAATCGATCAATGAAAAAAAGAAGACACTGCGCTGAATTGTGAGTATGAATGTTTACCCCAGCCTTTACCCTAACCCTTACCCTAACCCTCCCCTTCCATTAACCGAACCCTTCTGTAATACCTGTCATCCCTCCTGGTTGGCCCTTAGCAAGTAGTACCTCATGGCATACACCAACACTTATCATTATTGAAATGCTCTGGACGATGCCAAACAGTCCTACTTTCAAAATCTCATTAATACTAGCCCCCAACGCCTCTTTCATACATTTAACTCCCTACTGAGCCCCCTGTACAAAATCCACCAACCTTCATCTTAAGATCTTGCATTGTATTTTAAGGACAAAATTGAGAAGATCAAACAGGAATGGTCATCTTCCAACTCCTCATCAACTAACATATTGCTATGTTTTCCTCCACATTCTGGCATCATGTCCTCATTCCAACCCACAGGTGAAGAGGAAATATCCGCTCTCTTCTTATCTTCCTACTCTGCTACCTGTCCTCTTGATCCTGTACCTTCACATGTCATTTGATGTCTATCTTCTATGCTTATTCCAACTCTACCTACTATCTGCAATCTTTCTCTCTCTACTGGTATCTTCCCGTCTTTATTTAAGCATTCACTGATCACTCCAATTCTGAAAAAACAAAACTCTGTCCCCAACTTTCCCTCTTATTATCATCCCATTTCCCTCAAGGCTGCTCGAAAGACTTGCCTACACTCTCCCTTACACACTTCCTCTTCTCACACAATCTTCTGGATCCTCTTCAGTCAGGCTTTCATTCCCAACACTCCACTGAAACTGCACTGAGCAAGGTGGTCAATGACTTAATCACTGCTAAATATAAAGGTCACTACTCTCTATTAATCCTACTGGATCTTTCTGCTGCTTCTAACGGTTGACCACTCTCTTCTCATACAAATGTTACAATCCCTGGGTATTCAGGACATGGCTCTTTCCTGGTTCACATCCTACATTTCCAGTTGCTCTTTCAGTGTTCGCTTTTCTGGATCCACCTCCCCTGCTCTTCCCCTCTGTAGGAGTACCACAAGGCTCAGTGTTAGTTTGCTCTTCTGCCATTGCTCTTCTCTAGCTATACAACTTCCCTTGGACAACTAATAGAGTAATTTGGCTTTCAGAATCATCTCTATGCAGCTGATACACAAATCTATCTATCTACTCCTGATCTCTCTCCAACTGGGTTGGGCCGTGTAACTGGATGTCTTTTTCATCCTGGATGCCCTCCCACCATCTCAAACTCAGTCTTTCAAAAATAGAGCTAATAATATTTCCACTGTCCAATAAAGTTTCCCATCTTGTCTCTCCATCTCTGTTGACAATAATTAAATAATCCCTACTCATTAAGCTTGATGCTTAGGTATAACCCTTGACTCTAAACTGTCTTTTGTTCCCAACTTACAAACTGTTTATAAATTCCGTTACATACATCTCACACAAGACACTGCTAAAACTCATTTATGCTTTAATCATCTCCCACATTGATTATTGCAATGTCCTTCTTATTGGACTCCCATATTATAAAACTACCCCCCTACTAGAACTGCTCTATCTCTACATTGGTTGTCTGTATACTACAGAATCAAATACAAAATCCTTTTGTTAACCTAGAGAGACATCAATAATACTGCAATCACATACATATCCTCACTCATTTCAAGATACATCCCAGCTCACTCTCTTAGATCTTCACAGGATTTACTTCTCTCCTTTACTCTAAACAAATGCTCTGATACTGTTACAGGACTTCTCTTAGGCTGCACCCATTCTCTTGAATAACCCATTGCCCATTAAGACTATCCTCTACTCTCCAAACTTTCAGGCGCTCCCTTAAAACTCATCTCTTCAGACAAGATTATGAACTTGCAAAGCGTACTGCTTAATAATTGTCTACCCCATTAACAACCACGTTGCTATCCGGTTTACCTTTCTGTTAACTGATTAACTCTTTTTTACATGCTGAAATCCAGTTCCGCTACTAACTATTCTGTGTCACTGTATCATACAGAGCACTGAGTACTTTTACCTTACACGCTGGCTGGTCCATTGCATCAATCCCCAATGACCTATTTGACCATATTTACTAAGCTGCGGGTTTAGAAAAGTGGAGATGTTGCCCATAGCAACCAATAAGATTATAGCTCTCACTTTCCTATTACATACTAGAGAATGTCAGCTAGAATCTGATTGGTTGCTATGTGCAACACCTCCACTTTTCCAAACCCGCAGCTTATTAAATCTGGCCCATAGAGTGTAAGCTTGTGGGCAGGGCCCTCTTACCCACCCAGTCTGTCTGTTACCACACAGTCTTTTTATAATGATTGTAAAAATTGTAAAGTGCTACTTAATATGCTGGCACTATATGAAAACCTGTTAAAAAATAAATAATAATAAATAATGGCATGGGCCTTGTGGGATGTTTTATATAAATCTAGACTTATTTACACAGAAAGACTCTGGCAGCACAAATTATATAAGGTCAGAGACAAGTAAAAACAGAAATGTATATTTAATGAGTATTTACTGTGGTGCAATCCTAATGGATGAAATGACTTACAGTTTCCATTCCCTGCGGATCCTCTCTGAGCTGGATATCTGCAGGTGACTTTACATCTTACAGCACCATAGATTAGATTTGCCCCAGGCCTTGATTTTGCTAAAAGGAAACACATTCAATATTTACTGTCTACAGAAAACTCCTTTTGCTACCATTTATTTTTAATTACATAGTTATGTTTGCTTGTCGCACTGTTGGATATAAATAATATTTTTTATATAAGTGCTTTCTTTTGTTTATGTTTAGCAATCTAATTAATGATTCTTAAAATAAATTTAGTGCTGTGAGTATTAAAAGATTAAATTGTGCATAGAAAATTAGAAAGTGATGGCAGATAAGAGCCACATGGCCCATCCAGTCTGCCCATTTGTTTATTTAAAACTATACTGACCCTAGACCCTATTTACCCTCAATTTAGTTTGAGATTTAGGATATCCTTACATTTATCCCAAGCATGTTTACACTGTTCTACTGTGTTACCTCTACCACCTCAGATGGGAGAATATTCCACTTATCTATCACCCTTTCAGTGAAGTCATTTTTCCGCACATTTCCTCTGAATCTACCACCCTCCAGTTTATATTCATACCCTCGTGTTCTATTACACCTCTTCCTCTGAATCTACCACCCTCCAGTTTATATTCATGCCCTCGTGCTTTATTACACCTCTTCCTCTGAATCTACCACCCTCCAGTTTGTATCCATGCCCTCGTTTTCTATTACACCTCTTCCTCTGAAAAATGCCCCCTCCTCTAGCTGGTCACAACCCTTGATTTGTTTGAAAGCTACTATCATATCCCCCCTCTCCCTTCTCTGCTCCAAGCTATATGATTACTTCCTCTAGCCTTTCTTGGTATGTTTCGTGACAGTTGTGAGTCTGCGGCTAGAACAGCCCTTTTTTTGAATGGGCATTTTTATACCAGCCTAAGTCTCCCCTTTTATTACACTAACCCTCTCTTTCCCGCAGCCTGTCCCTAAGACTCTCTTCCCCGCAGCCTGACCCTAAGACTCCCCTCTCTGCAGCCTAATTCTAAGACTCCCGTCCCTGCAGCCTAGCCCTAAGACTCCCCTCCCTGCAGCTTAACCCTAAGACTCCCTTCCCCGCAGCCTAACCCTAAGACTCACGTCCCCGTAGCCTAACCCTAAGACTCCCCTTCCTACAGCCTAATCCTAAGACTCCCCTCCCCGCAACCTAACCCTAAGACTCCCTTCCCCGCAGCCTAACCCTAAGACTCCCCTCCCTGCGGCTTAACCCTAAGACTCCCCTCCCCATAGCCTAACAATAAAACTCCCCAAAGACTCCAAACCCTAAAACTCCCCATGGATTCCCCTATAATACTCACTGGTCCTCTGCGTAGACAGTTTCCTAATTAATGAATATGTAAGTATGCTAAAAAATACATTTGTTAATTCGACATAGTTACCCATTCATTAAGAAAAGTTTCCAATTAGTAATATTTTCAAAATAGAGACAGTCGAAAATGAGCTTTCGGCTGCCTGTATTTCAAAAATAAAACTTTTGTTCTGCAAAATGCATCCCTTTTCTGACACTGGGCAATGTACCATTTTACACGCAACCATGCCTCTTGATGACTATACAAGTATGGCATGTAGCGTATGGCCATGGACGTGACCACATATACTGCACAAGTACTGTGCAGGGTTCTACACCATAATGTATACCGTAAATTGATATTATGAATAGTGCAAGTGCTCTGTTGCAATGTGAATTCACTAAAACAAATCAAGGAGTGAATGTTTGAATTATACTGGCACAATGCTCCAGTAGCGACTGCATCCATTTTGTATTGTGATTCACCAATGAAATTCTAATGCAGGGTCTGAAATAAGTTGTGTAGTGTTATCTTACTGGACCAGATTCTGAGACTGAACATAAGAAAGGAAAGTTTCTCCTGGGCTAAACCATGTTGATTGCAGGGGGAGTCAAGTTAATTGTATTCTTTGCATGCAGGGATATAGCTTTGAATTGCTTACTGCACACAGATACCGACCAGCTTTACTATCACACTGTTATTTAGACTTGGGATAGGAAACATCACCTCTCAACTCTAATACTGTTTGCAACAGATAAAGGAATACCAGCTAATGAGACAGAATGTCAGCTAGGCATGGAGGCAGATAAATGACAAACTGCCTGTACACACAATAGTCATGTAAGGGGTTAATTGTAGGGTGGGTTAGGTAACCAATCAGCATAGGGCTTAGGGATTGGGCTTCTGAGGGGGAGAAGGGGTGGGGGGTAGGAGGTATAAATCAAGAATACAGGAGCTATTCCTTCTTGCTTCAGATTTTCCCTCCCTCGCTTCCTTCTGTTTATGGTATTGATTGTTTGATGTTGTTTTATTCCAGACGGGGCATAGCTTGGCGGTAGCGGTGGGGGGGTGTCAACAGCTATTTGGTGCTAATTAAGGGCGTAGTAAAGGTATGGTTCCAGGATGGACACACCTCTCTAGAGTAGCTGGTGGCCATATCAGGTGGCTGGGTCTCGGTATGCCACGTATATTTATTGACAAATATTTGAGGAATATGGTTGTCTCTTTACCTTCCTATATAAGAGACACCACAGATGTCTTGACTAAACTATATGACCTCATACTACCACCACATGCCCTTCTAGTAACTTTGGACATAGAAGCCCTCTATACCAGTATTAACCATCATAATGGTATAGAGGCAGTCAGATACTTTTTGAATCAACAATCACTTCGACCTAAAAACAAATTTGTTTTGAAACTGTTCAAATTCGTCCTAACGAAGAATTTCTTTACCTTTGGCCAACAGTTCTACCTGCAACTGAGGGGTACTGCCATGGGGACCACCTGCGCTCCCACCTATGCCAGCCTTTATCTGGGCTGGTGGGAGCGCGAGGTGGTCTTCATGGAGGCGCATTACATTTTTACGGACCAGATTTTGGTTTGGCTAAGGTTCATCGACGATATACTCCTGATTTGGACAGGGACAGTCGATGACCTTATGACCTTTGTGACTTTATTGAACACCAATAACCTAACTTTAAAACTTACCCTAAAATACAGTGAGTCAATGGTAGAATTCTTGGATTTGAAAATTCATTTGGCTACAAATGGTCAAATCTATACAGACATCTTTAGGAAAGACACTGCCACGAACAGTTTACTCCTCAGTACTAGCCAACATACTAGATCGACTATTAGGGGGTTATCTAAAGGGGAGTATTTGCGCCTCGTCGCAACTGCTCAAAAAATTGTATTTTTGAAACAAGAGCAAAAGAACTCCGAGATCAATTACTATCCAGAGGCTACAGTATCTCTGTTGGGCGCTGAACAAACTATCTAAAAAAATATAACCTAAAAGCAAACAGGTGAATAATCTCCTAAGGAAGTCTCTCAATAACCTTCTTAAAGGGTGAATAGCTGGTATAGAGGTGTCTTGATTGGAGATCTCAATAACATCCCATTAATACCAATAAAACAAGAAGAAGAAAGACACAATTAAAAATACAATTTAATCCAAAAACAATAACTGGTAGCTGAAACTGATGTCAGCATCACAAGTAGTATACAAAAAACACAATGATAAAAATACACATGAAATACCCCTAGAGGATGATAATAATCCCTAGTGGGAATATGCTGACACCGTCAGCAAAAATGTCCATACCCGGCATGCTGCAGATGGTAAACAAGAGTCCTGTGGTGACTGTGATGGACGTGAAGTGCCCGGGAAGTGTCCTGATGGTACAGACAGTCGATGGTCGGGATCGTGCAGGAACCAGGGAACGGAGAGTCGTGCTGGGGAGTCCAGGAAGTTACCGTCTGACGCGTTTCGAGGGTCAAAGCCTCTTTCTCAAAGTGGTCAGCAACCATTGTCTGAAACAAGCCTACAATTGGGCCAAAAACCAGAGCAGAGAACAGATCTTATTCTCTGGCCCTAAAAGAAGGGAGCAATCACAGGATATCAGACTGGTAGGCTCATACTGTAGGGAAGCCAATTCTATTCTGGAAATTGTCAATAAACACACCAAAATCTTAACCTCGGATCCAATTTTAGCTGATGCCATAGGCATGTGATACCATTGTTACTAAGAAAAACTTTAAAGACAGGTATAATAAGATCCATTGGATCCAAGATTTTATAACCTGTGACTTAGTGGGTATCGTCTACTGTCTTGATTAAGAATGCTCAGAGAGACTTTGATAATCTAAAAACCCTAATACCCGTCGCAAAACACTTTTTGTTACACCATAATACTAATCCAGACCTTCTAAAAGCCTATGGTATGTTAAAAGTTAAACGGGATCTAAGAGGAGGGGATTGGGACAAAATTCTTCTGCATCAAGAATGTAGACTTATTTTTCTCATGGATTGTGTAATGCCGAAAGGCCTTAATGAGAACATAAGCTATACTATGTTTCTCTGAATGCATCAATAAGAATACTTCTTGACGACTATTGCCCCTTTTCCCTTTATCATTCACCTCCTTTTCCTTTGCTTATGATATGCCATTGCTTTCTGGCATGGCTATATTACAGTAGAAGGAATTTTTGCATCATCTCCTAACTCTAAAAATCCTCCTTTTTCCTCAAAACTAGCCCCATATGGAGATTACTTTGGGTCGTGATGCCCCATATCAGTATTGGTGTCACATGTGCATATCAATTGTCTTTGATATACAATTATTTCTTATTTCTTATTTTTTATTTTGGTATATAAGTCCTGGCATACTGGCGAACATTTTATCCTACATATACACAATCAAAATGTACTAAAGGCAAACTCCATTAAGGGGGCGTGTTCCATAAATGCTGCATGGTTTGTATAGGTAGCATATACATTTGTTTTGGTATTTTGAGGATATTGGTACACCCAGAAAATAAGACCAACCACTGATTTACCAAGGGGCATTTGGGCACTTTTAGATCAGTGCAGGGCGAGATACACCCCCAGTGTGGGGGCGAAGCTCCCCCGTGAGGCGGCAGGCACCCTCTAGGCTGATAGCTTATGATCATTTTTTCTAGAATAGGGAGATTTAGTGGTCTTTCCGTTTTTTGGGTATTTCCTCTAATTGGTCTAGCTACCTCAGTCGCTGATCATTGGTATTAGGTGACTAGTTATATGAGACAAGCTATATGTAACATTATTTGCAGCGGTGTATATTTTAATTATATTTCGCCCTCTTTTTTTTACATGCATTTATTAAAAGTTCTATTTTAATTATTATTGTAATAATCAGTTTATCCCGTATATATGGAATTTATTGAGCTAATTAGGTGTGCACTATCAAATGGTCCACTTTTTTCTTCTTTCCCGTATTACATTTTGACTTGACCATCATTGTTTGGGTATACTTGTGTCTTTTTATTTCCTTTGTTATATCAATATTGTCTGTGAGGTCTTCCCCTTCCCCCTGTTTGTTGTCTCGGTAGGCCGCCCTGAGGCTTTGGGGCGTGCACTGTGAAAGAGGGGGTGATTTGAGTGGCCATAGCGCCGAGGACAGGGGGTGCCTATCCTCTGTTTTGGGGTCTCCCTTTTAGCTGACCTCCTCACCTGCTGGTATGCCACCTCTCCACAAATTCATAGTCCGTTCTGATTATTAATAAAATCTATGACCCCTTTTACAAAGTCAAAAAGTTGTATGTGCCTTATTTACAGCCCCTAACCTGCCCCCCCCTTCCCCCCGGTGGAAACTACGCACAGAGAATGCCTCCCCATCTAAATACCTCCCCTCTCCCACTTCTAACTAAATCTTCCCTAAGGCGGTATTAGCTCACCCCTTTCTTCCTAAACTACTCAGTACGGTCTTTAAAGACCACACGGAGGCAATACACGTATCTAACTGGTACGTAGAGTGTGTAAATGTACTACTGCGATTCACAGTTTCAAGTGCGCCTGGGTGCATGAAGAGAGGTAAACAAAAGAATCTATACCGATAAACAAGAAATGGTACAAAATTCAAGTGCATAGTAAAAAGGTAAAAATAAAAATAAAAATCTCTCTGTATAGATGACTCTTCTCCCATTTCTCTCATTACCAGAGGTTTTGAAGACTTGCTTCCCCCCCCCTATATTTTAAATGGGCTTTAGTGAGCAGATTAAACATTTTTGGGACGCCACTGTGTGGGGATGATCTTATGTACTATTGCACCACCAAAACACGAATGTTCTGACATCTGCAATATATTCTGGCAAAATCAAGCTAATTTTTGTCTCTAGATCTCCTTTTATATACCTTATTAAGAATACCATCTCATTACCCATCTTCTACACAGCCTTTGAAGAATACTTTTGCAACCATCTCTCCTCGGACAAACTGGTGCATTTTCAATCATAAAAAACATTTCCTTAAATAATGACTTTAGAATTTCTATTCCTGTAATAAAAATACACTGAGAATCACCAGAATTTTAAATACTACAAATAAACAGAGATTTTTTTTACAGTATTTATCATTACATTTATCCCAATCGTATAGAACATATACCAATTCATTTTAAATGATATGAACACGTATACATGCATTTTTTTGTCACGTTATAGATTAGTAACCTTCAGAAACAAGTGAAATAGGTGTTATTCTGAATTAATCATTCACAGTCAGGTCTTTTCTTATTGCTTAAAATAGGTGATTTTAATATGGATAAAGTGAGTGATTAGAATATTGGCTTTATTTCTACATTAGTAGACGTTCTCCTGCAAGAGAATGGGCCAGATCCAGAGCTACGTTTCCTAGTGTAGCGTATTTACTATGCACTCCCCTTGGCCGTACGTAGTTTAGCCGTGTTACGCTTTCCAAACCCTACCTTGGCTTTTCCAAGTGCAACTCCTGTCGCCCATACAGTACGATTTAAACGACTCGCCCCGCCTCTGAAGCGTAATTACAGGTGGTGTATGGATGGCACGCCCCCTTCGCTTGTAGTTACGCTGTTGATAGTAGTTTGGTACATACATTCGTGTCATAACATCTGCCGCCCGCATGCGCAGTTCATGCAAAATAGCGTTTTTTTTACGTCTCCGTATAGTGTAAATACACTAGCGTACTTAGTTCTGGATCTACCCCAATGTATGGAAGATAATAATAAATATTTTCCATAGATGTAGCAGTCAATTCATTAAATAGTAATTAAATCTAACGAGATATATTCATTGACTGTCAAATAATGGATTCATTGTTTTGTCAGTTATAAAAAAACGTTGGGCAGAACCTGACATTCATCATGATTGGATAAGACGGGATGTGTCCTAATCAGTGGCACAGATGCTTATACATGGATTACATGAGGTCTGAACACACAGACATGAGGGGAAAACTATAAAGCTGGTACATAGCTTTCCATCCGACGTCTGACTGTCCAGTGTCCGACACTGGATAAGTGTGTACCCAGCTTAAGTCTGGATCTGGTCCAATATCTTTGTCCGATATTTGCCTAGGCAGATTCTGGTAGGTTTTTATTTTAGGTTTTTTTGTGGGTTTTTTTTTAAAATAATAAATAAATAAATAAATAAAATATTCTTCCATCGTGGTTCCCTGAATAATGGGCTCTATTTACCTTTAACAGCTATTAGGGGGAGGAAAAGTGGGGAATATGGGGAGATCGCTGGGATGAAGGGCCTGATCCAGTCCTACGCCGATGCGCTGTGCTTACTAAAGCACAGCGTATCGGCGTTCACTTACCCCGACACTCCCCCTGTGCGGGCGTATGGCCGCTTCCTTACGCCGGCCTGGGAAAAAAAGTTCCCATGAAAGTTCTCTGTATTGACCCTTAATGTATTTGTATATAGTAATCATATCTCCTCTTAGACACCTATTTTCTAAAGTAAACATGTATAAACTGGTTAGTCTTTCCTCATAGCTCAATGGGACAGCGTATCGGCGTTCATTTTCCCCGGCACTCCCCCTGTGCGGGCGTATGGCCCCTTCCTTACGCCGGCTGAAGGCTGACCTACCTAAGAAAGGGGCCATACGCTCACACAGGAGCGTATGGCCGCCTAGTCCGCCCTCCCATCCTCATTAAACTACCTCCCCCCGCTCACCTACACTAACCTGAACGTAGGGACGCTGGGGGACGTCCCCTCCAGCGTCCCTACGGCGCTGCTATGGCAACATCGGCCCGGCGCATGCGCAGATCAGCTTTTCAGCCGATCTTACGCTTACGCCTGCCGGTGGGCATAGGTCTGGATCAGGCCCGAAGTCACTAACGCCATCCTGAGATGGCATTATTTTTACCTTTGGTGTCGAATGATAATTTCGGCACCGAGGGATAGTAAATTGTATTGTAGATTTCCATGGTAATTGCAGCATAGTAAATTGTAAGTAGTTCATTTTTTGGTGATAATGTATGTTTTAGTGATAAAAAAGGCATTATCACCTAAAAATGAAGTTAGTAAATAGAGCCCAATGAGTTTACTTTTTTGTTTAGTTTTGTTACTAATTTCACTACTGCTAATAGTGATGACGCTTTGCTAACAAAAAAGAAAAATTGTTATGGCTGTTGTTATGATGTGTGTGTGTGTGATTTGTGTGTGTGATTTGTGTGTGTGTGTGATTTGTGTGTGTGTGTGATTTTTGTGTGTGTGTGTGTGTGTGTGATGTGTTTGTATGATTTGTGTGTGTGTGTAATTTGTGTGTGAATTATGTGTGTGTGATTTGTGTGTGTGTGTGATGTGTTTGTATGATTTGTGTGTGTGTGTGTGTGTGTTTTGTGTGTGTGTGTAATTTGTGTGTGTGATATGTGTGTGTGTGATTTGTGTGCGTGTGTGATTTGTGTGTGTGTGATTTGTGTGTGTGTGTGTGTGTGTGTGTGATTTGTGTGTGTGATTTGTGTGTGCATGTGATTTTTGGTGTGTGTGATGTTTGTGTGTGTGTGTGTAATTTGTGTGTTTGTGTGTGATGTGTTTGTATGATTTGTGTGTGAGTGTGTGTGTGTGATTTGTGTGTGTGTGTAATTTGTGTGAGTGTGATATGTGTTTGTATGATTTGTGTGTGTGTGTAATTTGTGTGTGTGATATGTGTTTGTATGATTTGTGTGTGTGTGTGTGTGTGTGTGTGAGAGAGATTTGTGTGTGTGTAATTTGTGTGTGATTTGTGTGTGTGTGATTTGTGTGTCTGCAAATTGCAACTGAATTGCTTGAGCCCAAGGACATCAGCAGGTCTCCATATAGAGGGGGCAGCTTGCACTTCGCTCCATCCAGTGCAAGGGAGACACAATCGCTGCGCTATTCATGCGCAAAATGACAACCGCTCTACACTTGGGTAAAGAGCGCGGCTTTGCTGCATATATGCAGAACATCGTCTGTCCACACAGATCACTCACCCAGCACATGCAGAGCATAGCCTGCCCGACCAGCAAATCATGGCAGACACCAGAGCCTGTCACTGAGGTGTACGGTCTGCCGGTACCATGCTCTTTGTTTAGCTGATTGCCGGCAGTCTGTATTTTAGAAAGCAGCAGAGATAAAATTGCTTGAATCACGAAGTCTCTGCTGAAAGCATAACCCTGCCCTCAGGGCCGGATTAAGGTTTGTGGGAGCCCCTGGGCAATTAAAGTGTGGGGGCCCCCAACACACAAAAATACACACAAACACAGGCCCCCGCAGCTGTCCAGAGGACGGGATGTCAGTAATCTTCCTTCTAAGAGCACTATCACGGCTGCGGAACAGTGTATATAAGAGGAGGATGTCAGTCATTCACATTCATCCCCTAGACAGCTGTAGGAGCGCTGAAGACTAGATGTTTGTGGGGACTCTTTGTGTGTGGGGGACCCGGGGTGACCACCACGATCGCCCTGTGGTTAATCCGGACCTGCCTACCCATAACCCTTTCTTTCCAGCAGCTTAACCCTAGCCTTGCCTTCTTAAGCCCTGGCTCTCCATGTTCCACAGCCTAACTCCAAATTAAGCCTTAACCCTATACCTGCCGCAGCCAGGCAAAATTGTATACCTAATCACCACCGCCAGGGCCAGTGAAATGCACTCCGCGGGGGGATTCGGTGCATCCAGGCACCATGCTGCATAGGCGCCACCGCTCATCCCCCTGTTTCTTGGAGCTGACATTTAGCCAGATCTGTGACAACTGTGAGAGCCAGCGCCGGTCCTCAATACAGCGACACCGGCCTGTGCTGCAGGTAGATGCTAGATCCAAATGGGCTAAAGGGCCTCTGCTGATGTCTAGCCCATGTGACCAGTCACCTGATCAGAAGGAGGAGTCAGCTTTTCCTCCATTTTCCTGTCCTGGGCACAGCAGCGTGGTTATAATATTTGTAAAAGAGGAAGGTGCACATTAAATTTTTGCAGGGAGGCGCAGACAAGCCCTGGCCACCGCTGCCTCTCACTATTGGGAATGGGGAAATAGATACCCGTTCTGAATAGTCATTTTCTAATTTCGGCTTATTTCAGCTGGCAACTGTATCATGTTTGATATTTGGCCCCCGCATCCCGTTACTAACCCCTATAGAAGAACTAGCAGTTCTAAAAATTAAAGTCACACAAACTTTTGACAAGTGAAGACATTTGGCAGAAGTCTTGGTCACAGCGAGGATTTGTTAACATCGTTTAGTTCCATGCTAGCTTTTTTGTATTATATTGCTCAGCGAGGGCTCACAGAGCGTAATTGTACATTGTTATGCTGTTTTGAAGCTAATTGCTGATTTGTGGACACATGCCCTTTCACAGATCTGGTCAGTTACTGCATAATGACTGTGTAAAATGTTCAAAGCCTCCTAGATTTTATTTTATGCTTCTTGTCCAGAAAGATCAGAACATCGTATTCTGTTTCATCTGGCTCTTTTCATTTATACAATCCATCATTTTGAAAATTAAACAGTGCAGGAGGGAGAGAGCAATGTACATAGCCAGATTAGAGCTCTGCTAATTTAACACAATCACAGTTCATAGAGTTTCTCATTTAAATAATTCAAAGCATTCCAATAGCCTTTTTATCATCCAGTTTCCCAATTAGATTATAGGAAAATAATGGTCAGGGTTGTCGACTCTCTATTTATTCCCTCCAGGAGATTTCGAAGGCGAGAAACAGTATGAAGCTTAATGACACAATTTATGCAAATTATGCCCTGAAGCCCCGCCTTGTCCATCAATACTACTACTCATAGTGTCACTGGGAGTGGGTGACGCTTAATGATGCAAATGATGTCATTAAGCCTCGCCCAATCCCTAGTATTTCAAGTACTAAAAGACTAGTAGGGTGGGGCTTGAGGTTGTGATTCCATAAACTCACTGCCTTAAACCTAATGTGGGAAACTCGCTTACTCTCCCTGGATATTGGAAGAGAGACCCGAATTTTGGGAGTCGGCAACTTTGAATATGGTGCAGGTGGCCATTGTAAGCCATCAGTGCACTTACCTCTTTCTTAACTTAACTTTTTTATTTGTCCCTGTCTAATAGCGCCTCTAAAAAGCCAAATGGACGTATTGCACAGAGTAACCACTCAGATTCCAGCTATCATTTATATAGCGTATTTTAGGAAATGGCATTTAGAATCTAATTGGTTTTATTTGCAAATAGAGACCATGGAGAAGTGAAGGGACAGAGTCGGGCTGGATCCAGACCTAACAACATCAGGTCACTTACGTACACAAGGGGCGTAAGTGGCCTGATTTGACTGGAGTGCGCATGCACCCGCCAGATGTTACGCGAGGGTCACGATAGTAACAGTAGTGTAGCAAGATCTGTAGGAAACTCAGTTCCGTATGAGCCCTTTTGAGAACAAGAGGGCGGTGCTTCCCCTCCGCCAGCTAAAGGGGGGGAGCATGGTAATTGGGGGCTCCCACACTGGTGTGAATCAGCGGTTGTATTGACTGCTGATCCGCATGATGGACTTAAGACGGGCTTATGGCAAAAAAAACCCCTAGACTACAAATAATATTTAAACTGATACCTAGAAAAAGTAACTGCCGCTTCACGGAGGAACTTCACCCCTAGTGCAGGGGTTTATCTGTCCCTATACTCATTTAATAGTGCCCACACTTCATTCTAAAGTACATAACAAAGCAATTGGACAAAAAATGATATGGAACAAAATGCATATAGTCAACATGTGCAAAGACATCCCTAAATGCAAATGTAATGCAGCTAATTAATGTAAAAAAAATGTTGCCTGGCGTCACTACGGGCATCCGTAGCAGCGCCGTAGGGATGCTGGATAGGACGTCCTCCAGCGTCCCTACGTTCAGGTTAGTGTAGGTGGGCGGGGGGAGGTAGTTAAATGAGGGTAGGAGGGCGGGCTAAGCGGCCATACGCTCCTGTGCAAGCGTATGGCCCCTTCCTTACGCCGGCTGAAGTTAGGGTAGCCTTCAGCCGGCGTAAGGAAGGGGCCATACGCCCGCACAGGGGGAGTGTCAGGGTAAGTAAACACCGATACGCTGTGCTTTAGTAAGCACAGCGCATCGGCGTAGGTCTGGAGCAGGCTCTATGTGAGTAGAAATCAACTCACTTACTTTACCACAGACATGCCAGCTTACACATTAGCCATAAAACGTGCATGTCAGGCAGGGAGTACTGTGGGAGGGGGCTGGTGGCACATGATGGGGAATACTGGGGGGGCTGGAGACATGATCAGAGTACTGAGTGACATGATGGGTTGACCACACCCCTCAATGGCTTGACCATGCCCACAATGGGTTAGCCACGCCCCTTTGCCAAATACACATAGTGCATAACAAGGAGATGGGGCACCAGTAGGAGGGCTAAGTTTTTGCCCCCCCCCCCAAAAAAAGTTGTGATACCCCTGGTCAACAGTCAAGGAAGCAATCAATGGAAAGTATAAAAACAAAGAGTTGTCAAGGTGTACCTCAGCTACCCCTTACCCCCGACACACGTTCCGCCATGTCTGGCTTTTTTCCAGGGCATAGCATGAAACTTGGTGGATAAGCTTGAGATTACTTAAATTTTCATTATCAATTTACTGGACCTATTATTAAATGTGGATTATATGCAGTACTGATGCCTTTACCTATTGAATTGGCATGTTATTCTAAGTCAGTTTAAACTATTATCATCAGGACAATTGAGAATAATATAATTTGGGATGTACAAAACTATTGTTTTGTGACATTCTTTGCTCATAAGAGTTTATCGAAATGTACTCATTACAGATATTTTTTAATCTATATAAGCAATTCAGTGATATTTCATCTAACATATGATGAGTTTTTATATTTAAATTAAATGTTAAGTTTTATTAAAAATTCATTCGCTACAGATTGTTTGGCGGCATCATCTTGGATAGAATCTGGTGGCTGATATGGGCTGAATAGATGCATATTTAGCTGCAGGGAGAGGACATTTTAATTGTGCAGCATTAGAGTTGCGAGGTTTCCTAAATTAACTCTAAACTTTTCCATAAAGAATACACAATAAAGAGAAATACTTATAATAAATGTGCATGATGCTTTAAACAAAATCAGAGTACTACTGGTATCCTTGGAGAGTGCTATTTTAATTTGGAAAAAGGTTTATTAGTTATGTTTAATGCCATAAACCCATTAATGCCTAATATGTGGTGTTTGCATATATGTATTGCATTGTGATCTATGCAGTTTAGTTTCTGATAATTGATATGAACTTTCAATTGTTTAATGTCTCTTATTTGGGATAATCATATTTGTGAGTTTTGACCTTTAAAATGAATTGTAAGAGGAAGCTGGAGTCCAATGCTCTTTATTAAAAGATAAAGGAATAGTGCGTGCACAAGAGTCTTGTCTTATATCTGTCTCTAGCATTCCGAGATGGACAAAAACCAGGATCGATTGACCAAGACTTTGTGTAATCCTGAATCAATCATTACCTGGCAGTAGCACACTCGTGGAGAGGCATTTTATCTGGAAACCATGCACCACTGAAACAATTATATGCCAATCATGGGGGAGGCTAGTTGCTGGAACTACAAGATACTGAAAGATTTTAGTTGAAGGACAATAAGATGTTTAAATGGTCAAAAATAGCAACAGAGATTACAATTCCCTAAAACCTTAATACAAGAAGTCTTACAGAAAGGTGCTTAGAAAACTCCTGCAAATACATCATTTAATGCTAAAGAATCCTTTAGTGAAATACATGGAGGACATTACTCCTGAAAGCAGGCAAGCTGTCAGTAATCAAGTAAGCAGCCAGGACTGCCATGAGGAGTACTGAGGCCCCATTTACAACAAATGCTTGTCCCATTCAATAGATGTCTACAAATGCACACTGAAAAGAGTTGTGGTCTCACTCCACTTCTGATTGTGGGTGTGTCAATGTAGATCAGGGTTGCTGACTTTCCTGGCACACCCGGGAGACTCACAAAATTCAAGGATCTCTTCCGGTATACCTGGAGGGCCGACATATCTTTTGCATGAGAGGCAAGGGGGCCACTCATAACTGTAATCCCTAGTGTTACTAGGGATGGGCGGGACTTGATGATACTGCATGGTTTTCTCCCGGAGGCAAGCTCAGCTGCGATGCCTCCCAACTGTCCCGAGAGTGTATATATATATATATATATATATATATATATATTATATTTTATATATGTTTTTTTTTT
>WWET01005118.1:31429-63003 GCA_011038615.1 Limnodynastes dumerilii
TGTGACCAGCTAGAGGAGGGTACCATTTTTCAAAAGAAAAGGTGTAATAGAACACGAGGGCATGGATATAAACTGGAGGGTGGTAGATTCAAAGGAAATGTGCGGAAAAATTACTTCACTGAAAGGGTGATAGATAAATGGACTATTCTCCCATCTGAGGTGGTTGAGGCCAATACAGTAGAACAATTTAAACATGGTTGGGATAAATATAAGGGTATCCTAAATTGAAACCCAAATTGAGGGTAAATAGGGTCTAGGGTCAGTATAGTTTTCAATAAACAAATGGGCAGACTAGATGGGCCATGTGGCTCTTATCTGCCGTCACTTTCTATATATGTATATATATATATGTATGTATGTATGTATATGGAGTGCACTATGTGTGTGTGTGTGTGTGTGTGTGTGTGTGTGGTATATATGTATATGAAGTGACTGTGTACAATAGGTGAAGCAGTGTGGAGACATGAGGGAGATTATTTGGAGGCTGGGGAGACATGAGGGGGATTATTTGGAGGCTGAGGGGAGACATGAGGGGGATTATTTGGAGGTTGAGGGGAGAGAAGAGGGGCATTACTTTAGAGGCTGCGCGACGGCACTAGAATACCTACTGAATACCAAGATATATAATTAAATTAATATAAATTAATTGGGGGCGCAATTTTGGGATTTGTCCCAGGTTCCATTTACCCTTGTTACGCCCCTGCCTTCCTCCCCTGTAGTCTGACCCTAACCCTCCATCTCCTGCAGCCTAACTCTAACCCTCCCTCCCCTGCAGCCTGACCCTAACCCATCATCTTCTGCAGCCTGACCCTAACCCTCCCTTCCCTGCAGCCTGACCCTAACCATTATCTTCCGCAGCCTGACCCTCACACTCCCTTCCCTGCAGCCTGACCCTAACCCTCCATCTCCCGCAGCCTGACTCTAACCCTCCCTCCCTCCCCTGCAGCCTGACCCTAACCTTCCTCACTGCCTGACCCTAACCCTGGAGAGGTTACTCATCTTTCCCATGATCCGGGTCCTGCGGTAGCGGCGGCGTGTCCGAAAAGGAATGGGTGAGTATGCTGATCGGCATACTCACCCAATCTAAAAGCAAATTTCTAAAATGAAGGGGTATTCGAAATAGGGACATCCGAAACGGAACTTTCGGATGTCCCTATTTCGGAAATACCTCATTCTATGCTGGGACTGCAACCGATCTCATATCTATCTATCTCTTTTTTGGGGGGCAATACAAAAAGGCATATAAAGGGACAGGGACCATGACTGCTGGGATTGTACATCAGTGGTTAACTGTTACCGTCACTTTCTGCAGAGCTGATCTTACGTTTTCTCTGAGTGTTTGGCATGCGCAGACAAGATTAGATGCCATAGGAATGTTTCCAGAAGTTTGAGCGTGCTGTATGGGCTAGATATGAACTCTTATTCAGCTGCCCAGATGATTGACACGTAATAAAAATAAAACCTTGCAGCATTTTGTTTCTTTGTAGCAGCTAATATGCAATCTCTTCTCTCTTCACATTCCCCGAGCAGATTAAATACTGTAGTTAGAGCTTAGGCAATTAAATATGATTTCAATGAGAACACATGTCACATTCTTCCCAGCACCTAAAAAAGGATTTGAATTAGACTGGAATTTGGATTAGACCTCGAAAATGTCAACTGCATTGTGACCAATGTATAACATTTTATAAGTTCTTATAGAAAAAATTATGAAGGTAATTATTATCACAATGTTAGTGGGATAGGACTGAATGAAGACCGTGTGGAGCTCTGAGTGAGCGACAGTGCAGATCCAATTTCGGATCTTCGCTGGATCCATCCTTCTGTGGCAAGAGGACACCTGCAACTGAGAGGCTGCCTGTAACATAGGTCACTGTCTAGGGCCCCGACCTCTCAGGGGCTCACACCAGTACTAGGTTAATGGCACCCTTATGCAGTGCAGCCTTACCGCAAGTACTTCATACCAGCTGTACCTATTTAGCAGGTATAGTAATGTTTTTTAATGGTCTGTACCGGCTAAATGGGCTCCTGTACCGAATTCTGTCCCAGCAGTTCCCTCCCCCCTATACTCACTGTCCAGTCCTGTATCATCTGATCACTATAGCAGAGCTGCGGGGACAGACTCCTACAGCACTGATAAAGTGACAAGACCCTCTCCTGTGAACTCTTTACTCCATTGATAAAATTAGATTTTACACCTTATGATACATGCAAATGAGAGCAGATTAAACCCACGCCCCTTCACAGGACTAGCCACACCCCCTTCATGGAGGGTGTGGTACTCCCATCATGTGCCGCCAGCCCCCTCCCTCCAGTACTGCCATCATGTGCCACCAGCTACCCCCAGTAATCCCATCACGTGCCACCATCATGTGCCACCAGCACCCCCCCAGTACTTCCATCATGTCACGTTCCTGGGTTGGTTAGGACTGGGTGTGGGCGGTTGGACGGAGGCTGCGTATATGAAGCTGGGTGGCTTTAAATAACGATGGTGCATAGGCAGCTAGGTACGGTAAATAGATCTGGCAGGATGCAGGTAGGTCAGACAGACAGTGGCTAGGTATGGCAGGATGCAGGTAGGTCAGACAGACTGCAGGCAGGATGCAGGAGGTAGTTCAGACAGACTGCAGGCAGGATGCAGGAAGGTCAGACGGACTGCAGACAGGTTTGGCAGACTGTAGGTAGGTCTGGCAGGATGCAGGTAGGTCAGGCAGACTGCAGGCAGGATGCAGGAAGGTCAGACGGACTGCAGACAGGTTTGGCAGACTGTAGGTAGGTCTGGCAGGATGCAGGTAGGCCAGGCAGACTGCAGGCAGGATGCAGGTAGGTCAGGCAGACTGCAGGCAGGATGCAGGTAGGTCAGGCAGACTGCGGGCAAGATGCAGGTAGTTCAGGCAGACTGCAGGCAGGATGCAGGTAGGTCAGGCAGACTGCGGGCAAGATGCAGGTAAGTCAGACAGACTGCAGCTTCAGACTGGAACACTGCGAGGCAAGCAGGAAGAAGATGTCCAGTAGTCTCAACAGGGTAACAGGAACCAGGCTCCAACGTGGAAGACAACGAAGTTCTGGCAATGAGCCACAGCTGACAGGGGTTTAAATAGCCCGCCCCTGCAGCTGATTGGCTCCTCCGTCACATGCTCCCCTGGCCTGCTTCAGGATTGGCCGCGGGGAGTCATGTGACGTTTTCCAAGATGGCGGTGCCCAGCACTCCACGCGGACGCCGGAGAACGCCACAGACCCCGCCGCTGGAACAGCCTGACAGCCCGGAGGGAGAAGACTGAAGTAAGAAGCCTTCTAACCGGGTAAGTAGCGCGGCCTCTGCCGCGTGATGTGACACATCATGTGCCACCAGCTCCCTCCCTCCAGTACTCCCATCATGTGCCACCAGCTCCCCCCAGTAATCCCATCATGTGCCACCAGCCCCCCCCAGTACTCCCATCATGTGCCACCAGCTCCCCCCAGTAATCCCATCATGTGCCACCAGCCCCCCCCAGTACTCCCATCATGTGCCACCAGCTCCCCCCAGTAATCCCATCATGTGCCACCAGCCCCCCCCAGTACTCCCATCATGTACCACCAGCCCCCCATCATGTGCCACCAGACCACCCCCATCATATTTTCTTACTTTACCTCTTCCTCTGCAGCACGCTGGCTCTCTTCCTCCTTATACAGGAAATTTCTGCATGAGCGTTTGTGATAGTTATATAGAGCAGCTGAAATCATCTGCTCTGTGTAACTTCTGCGGCAGATCATACAGGACTCTCCTGTACAAGGACGAAGAGTTCCAGCGCGCTGCAGAGGAAGAGGTAAAGTAAGAAAACACGGGGAGGTGGTCTCCAATCATACGTAACATGTAGCAATAAAGTCCATCTCATAAACTTCAAATATTCCAAGTATGGAGGAGGTGTAGTCACAATAAAGGCAATAAGGCAACCTCGCAGTCCAGTACATGATACGTTCAGGCACCGTTCACCAGCCACCTACAGCTGTTTCGGATTGTGTTCGTCATCATGGTGTGGAGCAAAGTCTATAGGCACCATTCTGGAAGAATTACCATATTGCTGTAGCATGTTTTTGATTTGCAGATTCTGTAGTTGAATCCCTTAATGCTATATATATATATATATAGTTAGGACCAAAACAAAGAAGCCTTGTAAGTGTGTGGTGGCTTATCATATATTTGCAAATGTATGTAACAAACCTCTCTGATTTTTGCAATGTGAAGGGAGCCAATTCATTTTAAATATTTTGCATGCTAGGAAAATACTTTCGTTTTTTTAATCTATAAATTAGAGTTGAGCTATAATTTTCCGTGTTCTTTACAACAGATGGAGTAAGGCTAATGGGTAGGTTCGCCTGAGTAACCTCATAACCCTTGGCTGAAGAATAATTGTGCTTACACTCTAATAACTCAAATTCAGACAATACAGTTACCAAGTGTCATTACAAACTGTGTGCTCATTTACCAAACATATGGTGTACAAGTATAGTAAGACCCACAGCAATGATTTGTAGTACTAAAAGCTCTTTTTTTTTGAAAGGGTTGTTTTCGACACACCATGGGCCTGATCCAGACCTACGCATGAGAGCAGAGCGTATTACCGCTTCAGCGTAAAAACTTTCACTCCCATGACCCTCCCCTTACCTTTACCTCCGTACGTCGGCTGAACCCCACCTTAACTTTTCCCGGCGTCGGTACGAATTTTCGTAGCGACGCGCTGATCGTACCGGGCTAAGCACGCCCATACTGTACAATTTAAATAGCTCCCCCCGCCTACATTCCCTAACTCCAGCGTCCGTACTAACTTCGTAATAGAAACACGTCCCGTCGTCGGAAAATACGCAAACAATACGGACGCCTGAATCGCTGCTACAAAAAGGTCTTTGGTACGACCGGAAGTTGTCACTATGCACATGCGCAGTGCGTTTTTTCTGCTGAATTTACGCTTACGACCAGCGTACGATCGCTTGCGAGCGTAGGTCTGGATCAGGCCCCATGTGCGAAGATGGAGCTACTAAGAAACTTCCTGTCCTGCCACAGACAGGTAAGCGCCACTCTCTATTTTCCCAACCCTTACCCTTATGCTAATTCTTACCTCAACCATCCCCTTTCATTACCCAACCGTAACCTTCCCTTCCCCGCAGCTTAACCCTAAGTCTCTCTTCCCTGCAGCTTAACCCTAGCCCTCCCTTCCCTACAGCCTAACCCTAATTCTGTCCTTCTCCGATTCATCCAATCCACACTGCCCAAACTTCCCATCCCCGCAGCCTAACCCTAAGTCTCCCCTTCTAGACTCCATCCCTTCCTCACAGCCTAACCCTAAGACTACCCTACTAAACTACATTCCCTCCCCTGCACTAACCTGTCTGGTCATCAGATTGTAGGGAATGTCATGTCCGACAGTGGGTCTGCAGTGTGATTATCGTAATGGAGCCATTTTCTAAAATACACACAGATGACAGCTAGCGGTCAGCAGCGTGTTTTTCTAAAATGAGTGTTCATAGCGGTGCTTGCAACCCGCTCTATATTAGCACGTGTGCAATTTTGAATCTGATTAGCAAACGTTCGCTGCCTCTGCAGAGGTGTTACATTCTCTGTGGCTGTGAAATTCTACATGGGGCACTATGGGGTAGATCCAGACTTAAGGACGACAGCAAATTTACGCATGCTGCATGCGTAAATTTGGCTGTTTGTACATTCTGCGCATGCGCACGGAAGATGTTACACATCATAACTCTGATCATACGTTTGTAACTAAGTATGAAGGGGCGTGTCATAACTACGCAAGCCGAAAATACGCACTCTAGGTGGAGGAAGGCATTTAAATAGTACAGTATGGGCAGGGTCAGGCAGTTACGTACGACAAGGTGATACGTATGAACGCAGATGCGCAAGGAAAAGTTAAGGTAGAATTTGACATCCATGAATCAGAAAAATGAGGCGCGTTGGAGGGGAGTGCACGGCGGAGTGCATTATACTTACTAGTACGTAAATATGATACGCGATAGTACCTAAAGGCATCTTAAGTCTGGATCTTAAGTTTGGCCCTCTTTTTGTCCTGCTGGCAATAATTAGATTTTGGTGGATTGAAGGATTCTAGGGAACTGGATTATCATATTTCTTTCATGCCTCCTTTAAACATTTATCATCGGATCCATAGGAAGAATTGTGACTTCCGTCATGAACTCTTCTTTGACTTCACTTATTCTTTGGCTTTATCATAGTCTTTGCAATTACATTCCTTATCGGACGGAATGGGGCTTTCTTGCCTCTCTTTCATAGATTTATGTTAATATATTTCACTAACATTGATGTTCCATACATTGCTTTGCTCATCTATATTATCTAGCATGTAATTTGCAGGTACTTTATTGGTACCAACTTATGAATTTATGAACTTATGATCTTACGAATTGTTTCCTCTATTGGATACCTGTCTTCTGGACACGTATATGTCGCTCATTATGTGCCTTTCCCGGACAAGGGGTCCGTTGGGGCTTGCTTTTAGTTTTTTTTTTACTTTATTGCATACTGGACTTTTTTGCCATATCCCGCAACATTTTTTTTTCGTTTTTGATTACTGCACATTCAACGTTGTAACTCTTGAATTTTCAAATGTTGTTGTTTAGACGTAATCACCGAGGGACGTGTTTCCATGACTACAATGGGACATCCAGGCCGACACTGTTTTGGAGTCGACGGGGATGCCCCGGAAGTGGATTGGAACCACATGGAGAATACACTGAGTGAGTACTATAAATTCTGTTCACTACCTGTACACAATTGATCCCTGATGAAAGATTAAATTCTGAAACGTTGGAACACATTTGAGTCTGATTTCTTTATGATGACGAGTGCCGAGTAAGTGCTTAGTGATTATATATATATGAAGCAACATCTATCTTGGAAGTGTGTGTGTATATATATATATATATATATATATATATATAAAGTGAGATATATGCAGTAAAATACACAAAGGCCAGCACTTTACAATACAATATCAAACAAATTTTTATATCCATATAATAGAAAAAATACAGACCGAGAGTAGATTAGCAAGAGAATAGCTCTCCAAAATGACAAAGACAGACCCTAATGAGGTGGAGCTCAGCAGTCCAACATTTCAAAAACAAAGTCCAACAATAGGAGCACAATAAGATTCAATGCTAAAGGTCCATAGAGTCCATAAGGACAAAAGCATCACATAACAAAGGTATGTTTGTTTTTGAAATGTTGGACTGCTGAGCTCCACCTCATTAGGGTCTGTCTTTGTCATATTGGAGAGCTATTCTCTTGCTATTCTACTCTTGGTCTGTATTTTTTCTATTATATGGATATTACATTTCTTTTGATATTGTATTTCTGAGTGCTGGTCTTTGTGTATTTTACTGCACATATCTCACTCTATCTGCTTTAGGCCCTGGCACCTAATTTTTGAATTTTTTTTTACTGTGGTGCTTGCTACAGCTCATGGCTGTTATTTAAGTATATATATATATACATGTACATAGCACATTAAGAATTTGGCTCTATTTATTTAAAATGCATAAACAATCACCAAACAATAATCCTACCTAGGATCCAAAATTAGTTCAGGATTTACTAAGACTTACCCGTCCTGGTGTCAGGAGCAGTACTCTACTCAAGCAACATAAGAACTCCTACATTTAAGTAGGAGACAAGAAGATGGAAGCGGGAGCTGTCAGAGGGGAAGGGAAGATTCCAGAACAGGTAAGTCCCATAGGAAGAATCCAGGATCACCATCTGCAGCTAAGCTGTTCTCCTCTACTAGAATCTCCTTGGGCTGGATCCTCAACTACGGCCGACAGGAGACTTGAGCAAGTCATTTGCGTAAGTCCCCTGTCTGGGAACATCTGCGCATGCGTGTGCCAGATGTTCCCAGTGCGTAAGTACTAACGTACATAACGAAGTTACATTAGTACTTGCGCTGAAGGGGCAGACCCTTCAGTTACAATGGCTGTATACACATAGGCGGGGATAGCCATGTTAATGAGGGATCGGGGGTAGGGAAAGCCCCAGTACGACTAGATAAGGGGTTCCGACTCTCCTGGAATGTCCGGGAGACTCCTGAAATTCGGGCAGTTCTCCCAGTATCCCGGGAGAGCCTGCAAATCTCCCGCAAGTGACTTGAGGTCTGTGGTTTCTTGGAAACCACGGCCTCAAGTCCTGCCCCCCTGCCTACCAACACTAGTATACTAGTGTTGCTAGGGCCAAGGAGGGACTTGATGAGGCAATTTGCGCCATCAAGCCACGCCCTGATCCGTATTACAGCTAAAAATGGGCACGTATTAGTCAAGGGGAGGGGCTTAATGATGCAATTTGCATAAATCATGTCATTAAGTCCCGCCCCCTGCATGCATCTCTAGCTTTCCTCCGGGAGTTGGCAATCCTGGACTAGATGTGCAGCCGTATGGCAGGGGGCTACAAGAGTGTAACTACGGACCCTCGTAGGGGTCAGGTGCTACCCCATTGTAACTAATTGGGAAAGCACTGTCAGGGGAAGTCTGTGAGAAATCTCTGATTGATTACAGCTTTATACATGGACCCCTTAACCCTAATAAAAAAGGCAGGACCTCAAGGGCTTAATCCAAACCCAAATAAACCCTTTTACTGTATTTATGCAGAAGCCCTTTTTATGCGTCACTATAGCTTAGGGTTTATCTCAGGTTATGTCACCTAAAGTTGTTTTTTGCAAGTCCTTAAAATAAAATGGCTGTTGATTCCATCGCTTTCATTATTATGATTACAGAAATCATCTCTGATTAGTTAAATTGACAACATTCTGCAAAACAATTTTACTAGATTAACGTAAATTAGCAAACTTCACACAAAACTTGCAAGTGAATGGAAATTATTTGCTCCTTTCTAACGTGTGTACTTCTGAATGCAATCAGCTTGAGTTCATGTTAATTGCTTATGTTACTTACATTACTTCAAAGAGCATTCAAAGCAGGCATATGCTAACTGAGAAAATAAACATGTTTAATACTCTCTCCCATCACCCTGCCAGCGGGTTGCAGGTAAATACTGCAGATGGGTGTCTCATGTCACCTATCATGCTCTTATAGGTGGTGCAGTCTCTTCACCTGTCTGGCGTTGCTGGTCTCATTATTTTGCCCCCTTGTGAATCCTTCTTTGTGCTTAGGTCACATTTTGAGCTTATTTTCAACATTATAAAGATACTGCCCAGAACTAAACCCAAAACAAAACACAATAATCTATTCCCCAGCTACTTCTATCACTGTACTGCCAGATGCACAGTATTTACACCTCATTAAGTATGATTATTTCATGTGAATGTGAAATGATTAAGGTACAAAACAATAATATTGATAATAATAATAATAATAATAATATTAAAAGAGTAATACATTTATATGTGGTATGAGTACTATATTGATAATAATAATAATAATAATAATAATAATATTAAAAGAGTAATACATTTATATGTGGTATGAGTACTTTTTGTGTTGCTAAGGATTGTATATTAGAAATAAGTACACAAGAGTCAAACAAAATCTACTTATAGGCGGTTGAGGCTTCTGTTCTTGTTTCTTAGTAAAGTAAGTTATACCAGATACCAGACAGTCAGTTATACTAGATACCAGACAATCAGTTATACCAGATACCAGACAAACAGTTATACCAGATACCAGAAAGTCAGTTATACCAGATACCAGACAGTCAGTTATACCAGATACCAGACAGTCAGTTATACCAGATACCAGACAGTCAGTTATACCAGATACCAGACAGTCAGTTATACCAGATACCAGCAAGTCAGTTATACCAGACAGTCAACAGTCAGTTATACCAGATACCAGACAGTCAGTTATACCAGATACCAGACAGTCAGTTATACCAGATACCAGACAGTCAGTTATACCAGATACCAGACAGTCAGTTATACCAGATACCAGACAGTCAGTTATACCAGATACCAGACAGTCAGTTTGCGCAGCCTAATAGGGTGTGCACCACTGGAGGGGCGGACCGCCCATTGGGTGTGTCCATCGTCGCCTATTGGGCGTGTCCATCATCGCCTATTGGGTGTATCTATCTCCCCCTTATTGGATTGGGCTGCAAGCTAAATAATATAGGGAATTTGGTTAATTTGGTTAGACCTATACAGTGCTGTTTTTTTTCCTTGTTTTGTTTATCATCCATAATCTCCCATTTCATCAGCCCCCCCTCCCCTTTATAATTTCAATATCCCTTCATTATCCATAATCTTCCCATTCCTCAGCTCCCCCTCCCCTTTATCAATTCTGTATACCCTCATCATCAGCTCCCCCTCCCCAATATGCCACAAGTGCCCCTCTATAAATAAAAAAATATGCCACAAGTGCCTCTTTATAAATAGCCAAATATGCCACAAGTGCCCCTCTATAAATAAAAAAATATGCCACAAGTGCCTCTTTATAAATAGCCAAATATGCCACAAGTGCCCCTCTATAAATAAAAAAATATGCCACAAGTGCCTCTTTATAAATAGCCAAATATGCCACAAGTGCCCCTCTATAAATAAAAAAATATGCCACAAGTGCCTCTTTATAAATAGCCAAATATGCCACAAGTGCCCCTCTATAAATAAAAAAATATGCCACAAGTGCCTCTTTATAAATAGCCAAATATGCCACAAGTGCCCCTCTATAAATAAAAAAATATGCCACAAGTGCCTCTTTATAAATAGCCAAATATGCCACAAGTGCCCCTCTATAAATAAAAAAATATGCCACAAGTGCCTCTTTATAAATAGCCAAATATGCCACAAGTGCCCCTCTATAAATAAAAAAATATGCCACAAGTGCCTCTTTATAAATAGCCAAATATGCCACAAGTGCCCCTCTATAAATAAAAAAATATGCCACAAGTGCCTCTTTATAAATAGCCAAATATGCCACAAGTGCCCCTCTATAAATAAAAAAATATGCCACAAGTGCCTCTTTATAAATAGCCAAATATGCCACAAGTGCCCCTCTATAAATAAAAAAATATGCCACAAGTGCCTCTTTATAAATAGCCAAATATGCCACAAGTGCCCCTCTATAAATAAAAAAATATGCCACAAGTGCCTCTTTATAAATAGCCAAATATGCCACAAGTGCCCCTCTATAAATAAAAAAATATGCCACAAGTGCCTCTTTATAAATAGCCAAATATGCCACAAGTGCCCCTCTATAAATAAAAAAATATGCCACAAGTGCCTCTTTATAAATAGCCAAATATGCCACAAGTGCCCCTCTATAAATAAAAAAATATGCCACAAGTGCCTCTTTATAAATAGCCAAATATGCCACAAGTGCCCCTCTATAAATAAAAAAATATGCCACAAGTGCCTCTTTATAAATAGCCAAATATGCCACAAGTGCCCCTCTATAAATAAAAAAATATGCCACAAGTGCCTCTTTATAAATAGCCAAATATGCCACAAGTGCCCCTCTATAAATAAAAAAATATGCCACAAGTGCCTCTTTATAAATAGCCAAATATGCCACAAGTGCCCCTCTATAAATAAAAAAATATGCCACAAGTGCCTCTTTATAAATAGCCAAATATGCCACAAGTGCCCCTCTATAAATAAAAAAATATGCCACAAGTGCCTCTTTATAAATAGCCAAATATGCCACAAGTGCCCCTCTATAAATAAAAAAATATGCCACAAGTGCCTCTTTATAAATAGCCAAATATGCCACAAGTGCCCCTCTATAAATAAAAAAATATGCCACAAGTGCCTCTTTATAAATAGCCAAATATGCCACAAGTGCCCCTCTATAAATAAAAAAATATGCCACAAGTGCCTCTTTATAAATAGCCAAATATGCCACAAGTGCCCCTCTATAAATAAAAAAATATGCCACAAGTGCCTCTTTATAAATAGCCAAATATGCCACAAGTGCCCCTCTATAAATAAAAAAATATGCCACAAGTGCCTCTTTATAAATAGCCAAATATGCCACAAGTGCCCCTCTATAAATAAAAAAATATGCCACAAGTGCCTCTTTATAAATAGCCAAATATGCCACAAGTGCCCCTCTATAAATAAAAAAATATGCCACAAGTGCCTCTTTATAAATAGCCAAATATGCCACAAGTGCCCCTCTATAAATAAAAAAATATGCCACAAGTGCCTCTTTATAAATAGCCAAATATGCCACAAGTGCCCCTCTATAAATAAAAAAATATGCCACAAGTGCCTCTTTATAAATAGCCAAATATGCCACAAGTGCCCCTCTATAAATAAAAAAATATGCCACAAGTGCCTCTTTATAAATAGCCAAATATGCCACAAGTGCCCCTCTATAAATAAAAAAATATGCCACAAGTGCCTCTTTATAA
Organism: Limnodynastes dumerilii; assembly: GCA_011038615.1. Lineage (NCBI taxonomy): Eukaryota > Metazoa > Chordata > Amphibia > Anura > Limnodynastidae > Limnodynastes > Limnodynastes dumerilii. The sequence goes on from WWET01005118.1 coordinate 43,797, forward strand.
ATAGCCAAATATGCCACAAGTGCCCCTCTATAAATAAAAAAATATGCCACAAGTGCCTCTTTATAAATAGCCAAATATGCCACAAGTGCCCCTCTATAAATAAAAAAATATGCCACAAGTGCCTCTTTATAAATAGCCAAATATGCCACAAGTGCCCCTCTATAAATAAAAAAATATGCCACAAGTGCCTCTTTATAAATAGCCAAATATGCCACAAGTGCCCCTCTATAAATAAAAAAATATGCCACAAGTGCCTCTTTATAAATAGCCAAATATGCCACAAGTGCCCCTCTATAAATAAAAAAATATGCCACAAGTGCCTCTTTATAAATAGCCAAATATGCCACAAGTGCCCCTCTATAAATAAAAAAATATGCCACAAGTGCCTCTTTATAAATAGCCAAATATGCCACAAGTGCCCCTCTATAAATAAAAAAATATGCCACAAGTGCCTCTTTATAAATAGCCAAATATGCCACAAGTGCCCCTCTATAAATAAAAAAATATGCCACAAGTGCCTCTTTATAAATAGCCAAATATGCCACAAGTGCCCCTCTATAAATAAAAAAATATGCCACAAGTGCCTCTTTATAAATAGCCAAATATGCCACAAGTGCCCCTCTATAAATAAAAAAATATGCCACAAGTGCCTCTTTATAAATAGCCAAATATGCCACAAGTGCCCCTCTATAAATAAAAAAATATGCCACAAGTGCCTCTTTATAAATAGCCAAATATGCCACAAGTGCCCCTCTATAAATAAAAAAATATGCCACAAGTGCCTCTTTATAAATAGCCAAATATGCCACAAGTGCCCCTCTATAAATAAAAAAATATGCCACAAGTGCCTCTTTATAAATAGCCAAATATGCCACAAGTGCCCCTCTATAAATAAAAAAATATGCCACAAGTGCCTCTTTATAAATAGCCAAATATGCCACAAGTGCCCCTCTATAAATAAAAAAATATGCCACAAGTGCCTCTTTATAAATAGCCAAATATGCCACAAGTGCCCCTCTATAAATAAAAAAATATGCCACAAGTGCCTCTTTATAAATAGCCAAATATGCCACAAGTGCCCCTCTATAAATAAAAAAATATGCCACAAGTGCCTCTTTATAAATAGCCAAATATGCCACAAGTGCCCCTCTATAAATAAAAAAATATGCCACAAGTGCCTCTTTATAAATAGCCAAATATGCCACAAGTGCCCCTCTATAAATAAAAAAATATGCCACAAGTGCCTCTTTATAAATAGCCAAATATGCCACAAGTGCCCCTCTATAAATAAAAAAATATGCCACAAGTGCCTCTTTATAAATAGCCAAATATGCCACAAGTGCCCCTCTATAAATAAAAAAATATGCCACAAGTGCCTCTTTATAAATAGCCAAATATGCCACAAGTGCCCCTCTATAAATAAAAAAATATGCCACAAGTGCCTCTTTATAAATAGCCAAATATGCCACAAGTGCCCCTCTATAAATAAAAAAATATGCCACAAGTGCCTCTTTATAAATAGCCAAATATGCCACAAGTGCCCCTCTATAAATAAAAAAATATGCCACAAGTGCCTCTTTATAAATAGCCAAATATGCCACAAGTGCCCCTCTATAAATAAAAAAATATGCCACAAGTGCCTCTTTATAAATAGCCAAATATGCCACAAGTGCCCCTCTATAAATAAAAAAATATGCCACAAGTGCCTCTTTATAAATAGCCAAATATGCCACAAGTGCCCCTCTATAAATAAAAAAATATGCCACAAGTGCCTCTTTATAAATAGCCAAATATGCCACAAGTGCCCCTCTATAAATAAAAAAATATGCCACAAGTGCCTCTTTATAAATAGCCAAATATGCCACAAGTGCCCCTCTATAAATAAAAAAATATGCCACAAGTGCCTCTTTATAAATAGCCAAATATGCCACAAGTGCCCCTCTATAAATAAAAAAATATGCCACAAGTGCCTCTTTATAAATAGCCAAATATGCCACAAGTGCCCCTCTATAAATAAAAAAATATGCCACAAGTGCCTCTTTATAAATAGCCAAATATGCCACAAGTGCCCCTCTATAAATAAAAAAATATGCCACAAGTGCCTCTTTATAAATAGCCAAATATGCCACAAGTGCCCCTCTATAAATAAAAAAATATGCCACAAGTGCCTCTTTATAAATAGCCAAATATGCCACAAGTGCCCCTCTATAAATAAAAAAATATGCCACAAGTGCCTCTTTATAAATAGCCAAATATGCCACAAGTGCCCCTCTATAAATAAAAAAATATGCCACAAGTGCCTCTTTATAAATAGCCAAATATGCCACAAGTGCCCCTCTATAAATAAAAAAATATGCCACAAGTGCCTCTTTATAAATAGCCAAATATGCCACAAGTGCCCCTCTATAAATAAAAAAATATGCCACAAGTGCCTCTTTATAAATAGCCAAATATGCCACAAGTGCCCCTCTATAAATAAAAAAATATGCCACAAGTGCCTCTTTATAAATAGCCAAATATGCCACAAGTGCCCCTCTATAAATAAAAAAATATGCCACAAGTGCCTCTTTATAAATAGCCAAATATGCCACAAGTGCCCCTCTATAAATAAAAAAATATGCCACAAGTGCCTCTTTATAAATAGCCAAATATGCCACAAGTGCCCCTCTATAAATAAAAAAATATGCCACAAGTGCCTCTTTATAAATAGCCAAATATGCCACAAGTGCCCCTCTATAAATAAAAAAATATGCCACAAGTGCCTCTTTATAAATAGCCAAATATGCCACAAGTGCCCCTCTATAAATAAAAAAATATGCCACAAGTGCCTCTTTATAAATAGCCAAATATGCCACAAGTGCCCCTCTATAAATAAAAAAATATGCCACAAGTGCCTCTTTATAAATAGCCAAATATGCCACAAGTGCCCCTCTATAAATAAAAAAATATGCCACAAGTGCCTCTTTATAAATAGCCAAATATGCCACAAGTGCCCCTCTATAAATAAAAAAATATGCCACAAGTGCCTCTTTATAAATAGCCAAATATGCCACAAGTGCCCCTCTATAAATAAAAAAATATGCCACAAGTGCCTCTTTATAAATAGCCAAATATGCCACAAGTGCCCCTCTATAAATAAAAAAATATGCCACAAGTGCCTCTTTATAAATAGCCAAATATGCCACAAGTGCCCCTCTATAAATAAAAAAATATGCCACAAGTGCCTCTTTATAAATAGCCAAATATGCCACAAGTGCCCCTCTATAAATAAAAAAATATGCCACAAGTGCCTCTTTATAAATAGCCAAATATGCCACAAGTGCCCCTCTATAAATAAAAAAATATGCCACAAGTGCCTCTTTATAAATAGCCAAATATGCCACAAGTGCCCCTCTATAAATAAAAAAATATGCCACAAGTGCCTCTTTATAAATAGCCAAATATGCCACAAGTGCCCCTCTATAAATAAAAAAATATGCCACAAGTGCCTCTTTATAAATAGCCAAATATGCCACAAGTGCCCCTCTATAAATAAAAAAATATGCCACAAGTGCCTCTTTATAAATAGCCAAATATGCCACAAGTGCCCCTCTATAAATAAAAAAATATGCCACAAGTGCCTCTTTATAAATAGCCAAATATGCCACAAGTGCCCCTCTATAAATAAAAAAATATGCCACAAGTGCCTCTTTATAAATAGCCAAATATGCCACAAGTGCCCCTCTATAAATAAAAAAATATGCCACAAGTGCCTCTTTATAAATAGCCAAATATGCCACAAGTGCCCCTCTATAAATAAAAAAATATGCCACAAGTGCCTCTTTATAAATAGCCAAATATGCCACAAGTGCCCCTCTATAAATAAAAAAATATGCCACAAGTGCCTCTTTATAAATAGCCAAATATGCCACAAGTGCCCCTCTATAAATAAAAAAATATGCCACAAGTGCCTCTTTATAAATAGCCAAATATGCCACAAGTGCCCCTCTATAAATAAAAAAATATGCCACAAGTGCCTCTTTATAAATAGCCAAATATGCCACAAGTGCCCCTCTATAAATAAAAAAATATGCCACAAGTGCCTCTTTATAAATAGCCAAATATGCCACAAGTGCCCCTCTATAAATAAAAAAATATGCCACAAGTGCCTCTTTATAAATAGCCAAATATGCCACAAGTGCCCCTCTATAAATAAAAAAATATGCCACAAGTGCCTCTTTATAAATAGCCAAATATGCCACAAGTGCCCCTCTATAAATAAAAAAATATGCCACAAGTGCCTCTTTATAAATAGCCAAATATGCCACAAGTGCCCCTCTATAAATAAAAAAATATGCCACAAGTGCCTCTTTATAAATAGCCAAATATGCCACAAGTGCCCCTCTATAAATAAAAAAATATGCCACAAGTGCCTCTTTATAAATAGCCAAATATGCCACAAGTGCCCCTCTATAAATAAAAAAATATGCCACAAGTGCCTCTTTATAAATAGCCAAATATGCCACAAGTGCCCCTCTATAAATAAAAAAATATGCCACAAGTGCCTCTTTATAAATAGCCAAATATGCCACAAGTGCCCCTCTATAAATAAAAAAATATGCCACAAGTGCCTCTTTATAAATAGCCAAATATGCCACAAGTGCCCCTCTATAAATAAAAAAATATGCCACAAGTGCCTCTTTATAAATAGCCAAATATGCCACAAGTGCCCCTCTATAAATAAAAAAATATGCCACAAGTGCCTCTTTATAAATAGCCAAATATGCCACAAGTGCCCCTCTATAAATAAAAAAATATGCCACAAGTGCCTCTTTATAAATAGCCAAATATGCCACAAGTGCCCCTCTATAAATAAAAAAATATGCCACAAGTGCCTCTTTATAAATAGCCAAATATGCCACAAGTGCCCCTCTATAAATAAAAAAATATGCCACAAGTGCCTCTTTATAAATAGCCAAATATGCCACAAGTGCCCCTCTATAAATAAAAAAATATGCCACAAGTGCCTCTTTATAAATAGCCAAATATGCCACAAGTGCCCCTCTATAAATAAAAAAATATGCCACAAGTGCCTCTTTATAAATAGCCAAATATGCCACAAGTGCCCCTCTATAAATAAAAAAATATGCCACAAGTGCCTCTTTATAAATAGCCAAATATGCCACAAGTGCCCCTCTATAAATAAAAAAATATGCCACAAGTGCCTCTTTATAAATAGCCAAATATGCCACAAGTGCCCCTCTATAAATAAAAAAATATGCCACAAGTGCCTCTTTATAAATAGCCAAATATGCCACAAGTGCCCCTCTATAAATAAAAAAATATGCCACAAGTGCCTCTTTATAAATAGCCAAATATGCCACAAGTGCCCCTCTATAAATAAAAAAATATGCCACAAGTGCCTCTTTATAAATAGCCAAATATGCCACAAGTGCCCCTCTATAAATAAAAAAATATGCCACAAGTGCCTCTTTATAAATAGCCAAATATGCCACAAGTGCCCCTCTATAAATAAAAAAATATGCCACAAGTGCCTCTTTATAAATAGCCAAATATGCCACAAGTGCCCCTCTATAAATAAAAAAATATGCCACAAGTGCCTCTTTATAAATAGCCAAATATGCCACAAGTGCCCCTCTATAAATAAAAAAATATGCCACAAGTGCCTCTTTATAAATAGCCAAATATGCCACAAGTGCCCCTCTATAAATAAAAAAATATGCCACAAGTGCCTCTTTATAAATAGCCAAATATGCCACAAGTGCCCCTCTATAAATAAAAAAATATGCCACAAGTGCCTCTTTATAAATAGCCAAATATGCCACAAGTGCCCCTCTATAAATAAAAAAATATGCCACAAGTGCCTCTTTATAAATAGCCAAATATGCCACAAGTGCCCCTCTATAAATAAAAAAATATGCCACAAGTGCCTCTTTATAAATAGCCAAATATGCCACAAGTGCCCCTCTATAAATAAAAAAATATGCCACAAGTGCCTCTTTATAAATAGCCAAATATGCCACAAGTGCCCCTCTATAAATAAAAAAATATGCCACAAGTGCCTCTTTATAAATAGCCAAATATGCCACAAGTGCCCCTCTATAAATAAAAAAATATGCCACAAGTGCCTCTTTATAAATAGCCAAATATGCCACAAGTGCCCCTCTATAAATAAAAAAATATGCCACAAGTGCCTCTTTATAAATAGCCAAATATGCCACAAGTGCCCCTCTATAAATAAAAAAATATGCCACAAGTGCCTCTTTATAAATAGCCAAATATGCCACAAGTGCCCCTCTATAAATAAAAAAATATGCCACAAGTGCCTCTTTATAAATAGCCAAATATGCCACAAGTGCCCCTCTATAAATAAAAAAATATGCCACAAGTGCCTCTTTATAAATAGCCAAATATGCCACAAGTGCCCCTCTATAAATAAAAAAATATGCCACAAGTGCCTCTTTATAAATAGCCAAATATGCCACAAGTGCCCCTCTATAAATAAAAAAATATGCCACAAGTGCCTCTTTATAAATAGCCAAATATGCCACAAGTGCCCCTCTATAAATAAAAAAATATGCCACAAGTGCCTCTTTATAAATAGCCAAATATGCCACAAGTGCCCCTCTATAAATAAAAAAATATGCCACAAGTGCCTCTTTATAAATAGCCAAATATGCCACAAGTGCCCCTCTATAAATAAAAAAATATGCCACAAGTGCCTCTTTATAAATAGCCAAATATGCCACAAGTGCCCTGTTATAAATAGCCAAATATGCCACAAGTGCCCCTTTAAAAATAAAATAAATATGCCACAAGTGCCCCTTTATTTAAAAAAAATGCCACAAGTGCCCTTTAAAAATAAAATAAAATGCCACAAGTGCCCCTTTATAGCTTTATTGGCAAAAAAAACCCCTATACATATGATGCAAACTATGTCCTGCAAGCTAATGACAGATATACTAATGCTAACGACAGTTATGGCAGTAGAACTGTCATTAGCGCCGGGATGTCCTGCTTGAAGGACATAGTTGGCGTCGTCTGTATAGGGTTTTTTTTTTTTGCCAATAAAGCTATAAAGACGAGGTAAGTATTTTTTTATTTTTTCAGGGCACCTTATGATCATTTTTTTTTGCCGTTATTTAGTTAGCTATAAAGGGGCACTTGTGGCATATTTTTTTATTTATAGAGGGGCACATGTGTAATGATTTATTTTATTTCTTTTGATTTTTGGGGGGCATGTGGAGGTTTTCAGATTATTTTGGGGGAGGGCACTGTATGCTTTTTTTTAAATAAATGGGCATGTGTAGGGATTTGGAGCAGGGCATGCTGCCGATACTAGTTCTACAAATGCAACCATGCCTTGTCATTCATGGGCATGCTTGTGTTTGTAGTTCTACTAGCAGCAGTATGCTGTCGGTCTGTACTGTATTTATTTATTTTTTGTAACAAAGGTTGCGGGGTGAAAGGGTTTTTTTTATATAGGTTGCAGTGGCGTGCGGGCGGGAGGAAGGGGTTTATTTTTAAACAAAAGTGTCTTTTTTTTCAGCTCCAGTAAGCTGCAACTACGCTTATAGCAGCTACGCTTACAGCATCGCTGAGATGGTGGAATTGTAGGGATTGTTCCGCATCCACCGGACTGGTGTGCACGGAGTATCGTATACTGGCAGATACTCTGAATCCTGTCCTGAGTATACATCACTAATCACACATCACTAATCACACATCACTAATCACACATCACTAATCACACATCACTAATCACACATTCCAAAGAGTACAAATAGATGTGTAACTAGGCACAGAGGAGGTAGGTGCACTTCTGCTTCTCTCCTCCTGCAGCACCTAATTAGAATGCCTAACCCCGCCTATATGCGGATATTAAGTTCCGGCCCCTTTTACGGAAGTTCTTCTGTACGGCACAAAGTTTGGTACGGAAAACTTATAACACGTAATATCTGGCGCGTGCATTCGCCTATGTTACATGTTAAGGGGACTTTTGCAAATGACTTGCGTAAATCCCCTTTCGAGTCTAAGTCTGCATCAGGTCCATTTAGTGTGTTTCAAAGCGGTACAGAAGAGCAGCCTGGCACTGAATGTGCAAGATGGCTGCTCTCTTAGCACACTCCAACCTGCACACATGTCCTGGAGGTGGGAAGGGGGTGTGGTTCGCAGCTTAGAACAGCTCCTTTGCGACGAACCAGAACCCTTACCTTACCTGCTAAAGTCCGCACGTTAAGAGGCTAGTGCACTCCCATGACCCTCCCCTCTCACGTGCACATGTTACCTAATGTATATATCCATATCTCTACCTTAACTTCTTTGTGCGTACCGCTGTGCACACGGAAGACTGTGCACAGTGCTAATCCAGCCCATACTGCACAATATAGATGCCTTGGCCTGCCCACGTAACATATCTCTGCATGTGTGGAGTGTTGCAATGCATAACATCTTTCATGCACATGAACAGTGTACTGGCACAGCCCAACCTACGCACGCCACATGCGCAACTGAGCTGTCTTTATTAAGTGTGATCATGGTGTCAAGTGGTGTGAAAAAAAAGTCCTGCTACACTATAACAAGTGTAACAAGGCATCTGGATGGAACAAAGACCGGTTGCAGTCCTCACGACGATGGGCTGCCTTTACAAATAGAGGCAGCCAAAAGTTCTGTCTCTATTTTGAATGGCATTTTAGATTTTTTTTATGAATTGGTGAGTGTGCCGATCAGCATACTCACCCATTAATCTTCGCCAGAACTGCCGCACCCGCCGCAGTCCTGGCTGACAGCTCCGGAGAGGTGGGCATCCTCTCCAGGAACTTTTAGTGTTTTGGGGTTGGGCCATAGAAGGGGAGGGTTAGGGTAAGGCTGCAGGAAGGGGGGTCTTATGGTTAGGCTATAGAGAATAGAGGGTTAGGGTCAGGCTTGGGAGAAGGGAGGGTTAGGGTCAGGCTGCGGGGAAGGGAGCGATAGGATTAGAATTAGGGGAAGGGTTGGGGTTAGTTTTTACACATACCTATCGGAGTACTGTGTTCGGTGCTCCAGGAATCGATTGCTATGCCTCATCGAGACATAAGCAATCGATATCCCAACCAGTTTGAAACTAGCTGGAAGAGAACGGCCCCTTTGAAATAAGGTCCTTCTTAGCGGGGACCCGCACTCAGCAGAAACCATTTAAAGTGAACGAAGTAAAAATGGTCCTTTTAGTAAATGGAAGAACATGGAATGATCTGATGAGATTCCTGTTATTATAACTAAACTGTAGCTCTTGCTTGAAGTCTCATAACTTCATAATGAAACAACCAATGTGGAGGCGTGCCAGGGAAATTACACACACACATGCACACACACACACACCATTTTTAGCTATGTGTGTAGAGCATCCATGTGATGCACCAGTACACAGTCATAATATGGATAAAGAATAATTAAACAGATAGGTTAAACCTCACCCCATAGATAGTGGATAGTGGTTTGGGCAAGCTGAAATGATGGCAGATTACAGACATATAAATTACTTTTCACACAGGTTAATTACTGGGCCTTCTTTCATTATTACTTGCCAAGAAATCATGTCTCTAGCAGACATCGAAAATAACCTGCTGTGACTGCAGTTTCCATTAGCAGGTGGGAAGGCTGCATTATGTTTGAAGTTGCCATAAGTGTTCCAACATGCTGGCAGAAGGACAAGGAGGGAGCAGCTGCACTGCTGTATAATGTCACTCTGCCATCAAGACAGTCTGGGAACAAGAGCTTACAAGAAACAGAGATGTGTGTTCTACTTCACTTTGTGGGTGATCTATATGGAGGGTGGATTGGGAACTTAGAGTGGCCCTGGATAAAATTCTGTGAGCACAAATAGGAATTAACAACAATGGTGGACATGGCAGCCATCAAGGGGGGGGGAGGCAGCCGGGACATTTGTCCCAGGCCCAGAGAGACAGGGGGTCAATGAATACTCACCTTGGGCCATAATCACACCTAAGAGTGAGTTAGGCATGGACAGAACTGCACCAAACTCACTGGTGCAGCCAGGGGCATTTTAAGGATTTGCACATGCCCCCCCCCCCCGAAAAGGGGTGTGGCTTACAGCACCATTAGGCCCCACCCCTGCGACAGTCCCACTACAGGGGAAGGGGGACTAATTGGGAATTTATTTCTTTCCTCCGGAAGATCTTAGAGGAAAGAAATATATGCTGAATGGCCGCCCTTCCCCTGCCAACCCAGGGTGCATGCCACAGGGCCCCCTGTTCTGAGGGGCCTGTGTGCACTGCATACCCTGCACCCATTATAGATATGCCTATGGGTGCAGCTCATAACCCGCTCCCCATTTTTAGGTACCTTTTGGCACTTATGAGTCCATAGGGCTACCTTATCTTACCCTGCCTAGTTTTCTTCTTAAGAAGGACAATGCCTCTCCCCCAACCCGCTCCTTTAGGTACCTTTTGGCACTTATGAGTCCATAGGGCTACCTTATCTTACCCTGCCTAGTTTTCTTCTTAAGAAGGACAATACAATGAGTTATTTAAGGAAGCCCTATGACACTCTTAACCGTCATAAGGATCCTAAAAAAGAGGGCAGGGTTGCAAGGTAGATCAGTGGAGTTAGATGCGGATACTGTCACACCTAACTCATTCTGATCTTTGAATACGATCCAGTGATAGCTCTGCTGATTCCAAAGCTGAAGAGTTCTGAACTTCCACTGCCATTAATGTAAGCACAAAAGCTGTGATGCGTGAGCTTAATGTAATGGGCTTCCATGGCCGAGCAGTTGCATGCAAGCCTCACGTCACCAAGTCCAATGCCAAGCGTTGGACGGAGTGGTGTAAAGCACATGACAATGAACTGTGAAGGGAAATCTTAATGCTTCAACATACCAAATCATTTTGGACAATGCTATGCTTCCAACATTGTGGCAACAGTTTAGAGAAGGCCCTTTTCTATTCCAATATGGCTGTGCCCCAGTACACAAAGTTTGTGTGGAAGAACTTGACTGGCCCGCACAAAGCCCTGACCTCAACCACATCAAGCACTTTTGGGATGAACTGAAATTGAGATTGCAAGCCAGGTCTTCTTGTTCAACATCAGTGCTTGACCTCATACATGCTCTACAGAATGAATGGGCACAAATTCCCATAGAAACACCTTAAAATCTTTTAGAAAACCTTCAAAGCAAGGTGTAAGCTTTTATATATGCAAAATGGGATAGAATAAAGATTCCTGTACAGATTTCTTGAACATTTGAGAACAATATAATAATATAATATATAATAATATATTAGTATATTAATTTTCCATTATAACAGAAAAGATCAATGAAAAAGTAAAAAATAAAAGCATTTTTTTTTTTTTTCTCATTTAAAAAAAAATTCTCTACAAAAAGAATAATAAAAAAAAAAAAAGATAAAAGCTGTGATGTAATGGGATATCCCGAGGGGTCTAAAAGACTTCAGCACACCGCAAAGACTAAAGCCTTTAGGGATATCTATCTCACTGAGTGATTATTTAGCCTGGATGTTTTATTGTCTCTCTTTGTGAACTAGATCTGTCACTGAAAGACCAAGCATGCTGTTGAAATAAAAATGGCCTACAGAAAAACAAATGGACGTTAAAAAGATATTTAGAAGTTGACAAAACATAACGAAGAATTGCTGGCTGAAACGTGAAATCTTTTCTGACAGACAGACTTTGGAATGACAATTTGTGTTTCGTGTTTTACAGAGTTCATAATTTTGTTTTGCAAACTATAAGGTGGTGTTCATTTAGAGGTGTCTTATCCTTTCTAAGTGCTAAGAGATAGAAGTACAGAGTAAAGTTATTTAGTAGTTCACAGCAAAGAATATTGAACAGTTGATAGGAGTTTTGCTAAGGATCCAAAAATATTTACATATATTTCCTACATGTCCTACAGATAGTAAGCTAACCAAACTGATCTCGTGGGCGTATTTATGTCTTATTTAAATGGAGATGAGAAGAATATCAAACCCATACAGGTACAAGCATACCTATATGATTTACTGCTGCAAAGGCAAGACATGCTCTGGCTGTTTGTTCTTTCCTGAGGACTTGGATTTGGAATTCTGCAAATAATAGGTGGGTCTGGACAGAGCCTAATGGATTTTAAACAGATTGTTGGTAATAGGCTATGGTTATACTATGTTTAGGAAGGACAAGACATGTATAAAAGGTGGCCAGATATCTCTATATTTGTATGTACATTTTGGAAAATGCCCAACAATGTTCATTGTAGAGGGATAGTAGAGTGATAGCGAAAATGATATGGACCAGTCTTTTGCTATTTTATCTATTTATTTGACAAACTTAAAGTGGTGTGACTGATCCAGTTAGTTATATTTTTCATGTCTAAGAATAATGAGGATCTATATTTCACCTGTGATGTATTTGATTTTCTTAAACTACTGGATTTTATTTTGCTTTCTTCAGCTCATCTAGAAACATATTTAAGACATAATTTTAACTAGGAAAAAAAATAAACACAGCAGTTTGCAGGATTTTTATTTAAAAGTATGTTTAAATTTACTAGAGGGGAAAAATATTATGGAGACCGTAAGTGTCGTGCAGATTGTAAATACCTGCAGTATGAAGAAGGAGAAATTGGCTGAGTCTTACACTAATATTACTAAGTAGGCCTTGTAGTGTTTATAAAAGGTTGTGTAAATTATACATTTTTAACATCATTTAAGTATAAAAATGTAAATCAAAGACAACCAAAATAATGTAAATAATACTAAAAATGGACCATTAGGTCTACTCTAATATTAAACATCTTTAAAAAACCAGACCTACTTTTTTTAAGTGCGTTTTGCATGGTCTGCAGCAGATTTCACTGTGTTTTGTGCATCTGCCTGAATATAGCCAGCATCCACTTACAAATTGGATAGAATGATAATTGGCAGTCATTTGTGCAGAAACAGAAGACGACAGATTTGTATTAAAAGGCACTTGCACAACTAGCTCTGGCAGATGGGATGTGATTTCATTGTGTATTCTAAGATGCTGAAAGCAGCTCATCCAATCAGAGGGTGAGCTCTGGGGCATTGCTTGGTTATGAAAATGATCATTTAATTAACTTAACTTTACCATGTAGGCACTATCTAACATCATTTATAAAATACTTGTCAAACATACTTGAACTAATATCTTACTTATAACGTTTACTAGTTTATCAGGAAACTGAAGTAAAATGCTTGACAAATATAATTCATATGTTTTGTTTTAAATATTAATCATCAAGATATCAAGATTATAAATTATTTGCTTATTTTCTTTAAGTAAATGTTCATTGGTTATTGCCATCTCAAGCTAATCAAGCTGATTTGTTTCGTATTTTTTTGCATGTTTATGTTGTATGAGAGGGAATTATCCAAGTCTCAGATAAGCCTCTAGAATCTGTTCAGCTAAGTAATGCTGAATTTAACCGTCACCTCTATCCGCTTGGGGTTTCCATCTGTAATCAAACGTAATGTTATTGCCCTTCCACTTTTACCAGTATGCTGCTTGTGCTCCCAATAGATAAAACCCCCCCTTTATATGGACATTGATTCCTGCTACTGTTATAACAGTTTAAATATCTGCCAATGACTGACCTACATTGACAGAATCATATATAAAGCTGGGTACAATAATTTTATATGCATTCACCAATACTGTGGACCAGATTCAGCCCCCCGCAAGCATTCTGTACACTTAGGGGTCTGTAACTACACACGGATGAGGGAATTGTACTCTCTTATTATTCTTCTGGTCCCGATTTTAGCTTCTTTCAGGAAACTGTCCCGCTGTCCCGTCCACTTTACACCTTGTCCCGAGAAAAGAGACTCTTGGGACAACATTTTATTTTTTTACATTTTTTTAATGACTTTAGCTCATTCAGTGCCGCTGTATATGCGACGGGGCTTTTTTTCCACATAAGGAGAGCTGGTTATACTGAGCCCTGTATGATCAAATCTGTTCCAGTGAATGACAGTGACGGTGATGGAGTCCTATATGACGGTTTAGTCATATAGGACTCCCGTAGCAGCAAGGGTGTAACTATAGGTGGTGCAATGGGTTCAATTGATACGGGGCTTGGCAGCTTACGGGGCCCGCCAGCCCAGTAATCACTCACCGCACCCCCACCTGTCCTGTGAAATACTTTCTGAGGATGCACAGATGAGAAGAAGAGCCACCTCCTCTTCTCATCTCTAAAAATGACAGGCATTGAAGCAGTTTTCATTATCACTGCTGAGCAGAGGGGATGGCCCCTTCCTCTCATGCTTGTCTCAGTCACTAGAGAGTCTATGGGCCCTCTAGTGCCTGAAATTTGCATAGCTGAGAGGGAGGAGCCGCCCCCTCTGCTCATCCTGAGAGACCAGCATAAAATTCCTGTATGTAGGAGAGGCGCCTGAAGCCAGGAGAGGACTGACTGCTGAGGTGACTAATGTTTAGGGCTCTCAGAATAGATAAATAAGCAAGAAGAAAAACCTAAAAATAAAACCAATGCATGTTGTTTTAATTTTTTTTACTTTCTTATTCTTATATTAAACAAAAAAAAAATACCCTATAGGATATATAATTATGACTAGCAGCACATTAAAAACACATAATAGCAATTTAAAAGTGTTGTTTCTTTTGTTATTTATATCGTTTTTATGCCCCTCTGCTCCCTGGCTAAGTGTTGTTTGGCAGACATTTTTCTTTATCAAAATAATTTAAAAAAAAATTATTTTGGTGAGTTTTGGTCTTGCCATTTGTGTTCATTTTGCATGAATGGGCTACAGTGACTTTCAACACAGGAATTTTTTTTCGCTGGAATTATATATATTATAGCGGGGCTGAGGGCCTCTTCAAAATTCTGCTGTGGGGCCCACAGAGGTCTAGTTACGCCCCTGGGTGCTATATAAAGATGTTAATAAATTAATAAACAATTCTGAATTCTGAAATGATCTCCTAGATACTGTGGTAGAGTGGACAAGCAAGCTCTATGACGTCTTCACACAAAGACGTGACAACGTTAGTGATATGGTGGGGTACAGATTCTACTTTCCCATCTAAGATGTTTATTTTGCAACATGGTGAGGAAGTTAGATTGCAGCCCATTTGTAAATTATTAAAACCTTGTTTATTTTTCACTTATTTCACTTAGCAGTAACTGGAATCCTGCAGAGATCAAACAATAGACAATAGAGCTGACATCGCCCATTCAATTCACAATATCTCTGTAGGATATTGAATGGATGATGTCAGCTCCATTGCCTGATGTCTGCAGGAAGCCATTAGCTACTAAATGGTAAATAAACAAAGTTTTAATGACTTACAAATGGGCTACAATCTACCCCACCATGTCATAAAATGGGCATCTTAGATGTAAAGGTAGCAGCGGTAAGTAAACAAAGTTTTAATGATTTCTGATAGCTTATTGAACTTTTCCCAGTAAGTGGGCCCACCATGCAAGGCAGACCATTCCCTGTTTTTCATAAAGATTTAACTGGGCACAACTGTACTGTCAAATACTGAATTTTAGTCAGATTTTAGCCTAAATGCTTACGCTTAATACTTTTAATAAATTAACTACATCAAAACACTTTTAAATTAAATAAAAACTGAACTAAACCTTAAAAAGCATTAGCATGGCTAGACATGCCAGGTTATGCTGGAATTCTGCTGGAACTGTCCCCTTCTGTATGGGTAGTTTATAACATCAACTTCATTAAATATTTATATATGCATTTGCAATTGTTAAAAAATATAACTGTCATATAAACTAAAAAACAACAACTGGCATAGACATATGCTAAATACCATCTAAATTACTGCTTTGGGTGTTTGTTCTAAAATTTTAAGTGGTTGTCATTCCTTTAGGGAACAACTACACATTGCATTTACTCTACACTATCACAATAGTCAGCAGATATGTGCATAAAGGCTCAGCCAGGGCTAAATCTAGGCTTCATTTAAATTTAGCTGTAATTAAAACTATTTTTGTTACTTGATATGTGTTTTTTTCATACATTTTAAAAAATAACTCAGAGGCACAGATTTAATTGCTGAGGCAACCTCATTTAAAGTTTGCCTAGTGTTAATT
This sequence comes from Limnodynastes dumerilii, assembly GCA_011038615.1. Taxonomy (NCBI): domain Eukaryota; kingdom Metazoa; phylum Chordata; class Amphibia; order Anura; family Limnodynastidae; genus Limnodynastes; species Limnodynastes dumerilii. The sequence continues at coordinate 59,881 of WWET01005118.1, forward strand.
GTGTCTAATATCTTTAGTTAAAGTAAAAGATCTAACTTGGTTTTTATAGTATCTAAATTTGCCTGCTGGGTATTAGAGTAATCTTTTAAGATATATAACTTAGCTGTAGCTTCTGCAAAGATATTCATTCTTTTACTTGACTGATGTATCATATATCTGTCTGTCTGTCTATCTATCTATCTATCTTATATCTATCTATCTATCTATCTATCTATCTATCTATCTATCAAATCTTACGTATTATGAAAGAATCTTAAAAGTAAGTGAAAAGTAAGTGAATGAAAAAAACCTAGAATCGAGTGATCATCAAGCAGTCTGGTATAAATACAGAGGACTAGATCCAGATACTGCAAATAAAATAGAATCAGGGGAAAAGTTTCACCTAGGCCAGTGGTTCCCAAACTTTCTCAGTTCGAGGCACCCTTAGGGTCTACATATTTTTTCAAGGCACCCCTAAGACAAAAATATAATAGAATTTAATAGAAAATAGAAAAATTCCACGGCACCCCAGTGAGAGCATCGCGGCACCCCAGGGAGCTGCGGCGCACAGTTTGGGAACCACTGACCTAGGCAATACCATGTTGAATTTCAGGGGAGTGAAATTAATGTTATTTTTTGCATGCAGGGATATATCTTTGTTTTTAGTATTGTACACAAATACAGACCAGGTTTACTTTTACAATGTTATTTAGGCTTGGACTATTAATCATCTCTTCTCAACTCTAATATTGTTTGCAGCAGATGACATTTGCCTCCCCTGCAATTTAACATGGTTTTGCCCAGATGTATCATTCCTCCTGGGAGGCACACTATTTTGGTTCAGTATTCACAAAAGAAAGAGAGGGGAAGGGATCATGTGTTCTGAGGACAATTTGAATTTTATTTCAACAGGTGATCAGTTCATCATCCTCAAAGGATCCTCTACATCTTTTGCTCAATTTGTCGCCTTTTGATATTAGCATTAGTACAAAGAAATTAGCTGCACATCTTTGCAATTCTGCTAAAACACTGAAATCCTGTACAATTACCTCACATAAGAGCCTTTTTAGCAGAACTAATTATTTTACCTCGATGGAATATATCACGTGTCTCAAAAATAATACGGTTGCTAACTTTCATTCTGCATAGTCCCCAACGGTTTTAGTAATTGAACCTGCCGATGCCAATACTTGCATGAGAGAATTATTGACAGTGCTTCTCTCCTCCTTTCTAGTGTTTTAACTTTCCTTTTTTCCTTCTTTATTCACCCCCTCCCATTATTCTGATTATCTTCTTAGCAGTTGCTCTTTGTTAAAATTTGTGCTAATTTTGTTTTTGTTATGTGTACAAAAGTTATAATTTCCATGCTCTTTTTTTTATAACAATGTAGCTTTCCAATGGGTCTATAAGATAAATACCTGTAACTACTTGACCAATGTATGCTCTGTTTAATATTTTATTGTATAACTTTACTCTGTTGTACTGTTATGGAAGTTAAAACTTGAATTTTATGTATATCTTGTAAAAAGAAGGGGGTAGATCCAGAACAATGTCCACAAGTGAATTTACGCTAGCCGTTAGCTAAATTCCCATATTAGTACTTACGGCGCATGCGCACGTCAGTTGTTACGCCACGTAAGTTATAGCGTAAGGGGCAGACACGTATCAGTAGCGTGTCAACTTACGAAGGGACGTGCCAGCCATACGCCACCAGTATTTACACTTCGAAGGCGGGGTGAAGCATTTAAATTGTACATTATGGGCGTACTTAGCTGCGTATCTACGTGTGGGAAGTACGTTCGATAGTGGTCACGCAGCGTAAAGTTAAGGTAGGGTTTGGAAAGCGTAAGGCGGACAAAATACGTACATGAGAGGGGTGTGCCGAGGGGAGTGCATAGAGGGTACGCTAGCGTAAGTACGCAGCATAGTAAAAGCGTAGCTCTGGATCTGGCCCAAGAGGGACAAAACCATTAACCAAATTAATCAGTCAATAACTAGTAACAGAAGTCCTGTATTTCCCCATGTATAAGACGCACTTTTTTTGAAAAAATCTTGTGTCCAAAAACAGGGTGCGTCTTATACAGGGGGGTCACCATTTTAACTTCCAGCCGCAGTCTGACTCCATATATGTATATATATGTGTATATATGTGTATATATGTGTATATATATGTATATATATGTGTATATGTGTGTATATGTGTGTATATGTGTGTATATGTGTGTATATGTGTGTATATAATTTATTTAACTATAAATATTATGTATACATATATTTATATATTATATATTTATATATGTTTTCATGTCTAAGTATTGTAGTGCCTCCAAATCACAAGTGGAGACTAACGAATAAATATTTGTGATTGGAGGGAGGCACTATAAAACTACTACTGACATTGTATCCTTACTTCCTCTGATGAAATCAGTAGTAATTGATGAAACGCGCCAGTTGTGGCATAACAAGACAGATTAATTAACACTTGTGCAAATATTGCATACACTCTCCATTCTACTTATTTTCAGCACGATACAGCACCTTATGCACAAGAGACAATACTATTGGGCGCTAGTGTTCCACAATACCTTCTATTGGGTTAGATTAACACTCGAGAGATCTGTGAGACAAGTGGCAATTGGCGTTCCCAAATACGATTACCCGGCAAAAACTACAACCAGCCGGCACGAGGAGAATAGTCAGACACGTATACTTTCGGTACCTGGGAATTCCGTTAATGCAAGCGGCCGAAGCACAACTGTATTACTTGCCATCACGGCCATACGATATAACCAGGAACTCTCCGAGCCGATATACCAGCACACACGTGGCGATCAATTATGCTACAGAGCACATTGCCTAGAGCAACCACGATAACTGTTGGACATCTCTTAACATGGAAACAAGCAAACTGGAGTGGTGAGATCTTTCCTGTTTATGTTGCTTGTGAGCATTTATCAGCATTATAGCTCTATTATAACCAGTAGAGACTTGAGAATCATATTCTTCTACAACTACCCTAATAGAAAGGCGTGTTTTTAGTTCAAATTGGGACATTTAGTATCCAGTCACCATTAATACTGATATACAGGGGCGTTTTAAGAAGTGAGGGGGCCCGTGTGCAGGATTTGCACATGGCCCCCCCCC
>WWET01005118.1:63196-73725 GCA_011038615.1 Limnodynastes dumerilii
ATTAGAGGGAAGAAATAGATGATGAATGGCCCCCCTTCCCCTGCCAACCCAGGGTGCAGGATGCATGCCACAGGGCCCCCTGTTCTGAGGGGCCCGTGTGCACTGCACACCCTGCACCCATTATAGATACGCCAATTCTGATATACTTTAGTATATCCAAGCTTATCGTAAAAATACGCACAGAACTAGCCGAGAAATCAGATCTCTGAAAAAGGCCCCATCTCGTTACCTGCCGTTGTATCGTTTTCTTAGAATACAAGGATTGGCTGAATTAACAAAGGGGGCCTGGCTGCAGCTGAAATTGTCCGCTGCGCTTTGGAGAGAACATTAGACATTTACATCAGTCCCTGCCCCTAACGGAACTACATACTAAGGTCCCTAACACATACATATATACACATACAGACTAGGGTTAATCTGGTTGGCAGCCAATTATCCTGCCAGCATCTTTTTGGAGTGTGTGAGGAAACCGGAGCACCCGGGGGAAACCCACACAGACACGGGGAGAACATACAAACTCCACACAGATAAGGCCTAGTTCAGGAATTGGACTCATGACTCAGCACAGACTGATAGGAAACTACAAAAATGTTGCATTAGGCATACAGTAAATGGTCTCTGTCAGCTAGACCTGTTTATTTTATGTGTCTATGTTATCACATTAACTGCTGATAAGAAAGTATTTTAAAGTAAAATCAAAAGTTCCATTTTCCTGTCTGACATTATCGTCCATCATCCAAATCCACCTCTAAGTTTCAAATTGTCTTTCTAAAATTCAGAAGTGTTACTTTGGAACATGCCACAGTTGTTCTCTACCCAATTTAGCTTTCTACCCAGCGGGAAGTTAAAGGTAGTATGTGATCAGCCATAAAGACTAGGCGTTAGTGCTTTATTATGTGATGATACAACACATTTGCAACTCTGAGCCGCACAGAATGACCGAACACTTTAATTACAGCATTTGTAACAATCAAATAAAAAAAAAAACTTTGATAGAGGTTTAAATGTTATACTTTCTGTCTTAGTAAAATGAAGGTTTTTATGTTTCTAACTCCTTTCTAACTCCTGTACATTTGGGGAAGTGAGATACTATTAGTAGATAAATGAAATATTAATAATCTTTTAGGTTTTACAGGATGCAACTGTGTTATTGGGGAAGGGGGAGGGGGGGGTATGTTTAACATCAATGGGCAGTGAGCCAAAGCTACACAGTAGCCATGGACATTGCAATGATCATAACCTCCAGAGGAAGCATCCCTTGTACAAGCTAAAGGAGGTGTGTCTTGTGCTCAGCCAGAGGAGGCGTGTCTTGTGCTCAGCCAGAGGAAGTGTGTCATGTGATCAGACAGAGGAGGTGTGTCATGTGTTCAGTCAGAGGAGGTGTGTCTTGTGATCAGACAGAGGAGGTGTGTCATGTGTTCAGCAAGAAGAGGTGTTTTATGTGTTCAGCCAGAGGAGGTGTGTCATGTTTTTCAACCAGAGTAGGCGTGTCTTGTGTTCAGCCAGAGGAGGCGTGTCTAATGCTCAGCCGGATGAGGCGTGTCTTGTGCTCAGTCACAGAAGGAATCCCTTGCACAAGTGTTATGGGACGGGTGCACCATAGTGCGGAGTTTGACTACTGAACGGTTTTTGCCAGAGACCCTGATGGTTGGGGTGGACTTGGCGGCACACCAGTAGCAGATCAAGGCCACCAGTGATCGATCTTGCACTTGGTGCGCGTTGGGCAGAGGTAGAAATAGACTCAGAGACAGACTAGGTAACTAAACTGAGAACAACACTAGTCAAATGCGACAGGAGAGAGAACGAAATACAGCCGCAAGTACTGGAGAGCAGTAACACACAAAGGGCTCCCAGACACGCCTAAGAAGCAGAATAGCTGGTGCGCAACGATCTGGATTCACAGCCCAGCAGGATAGCATAGACAGCAGAGGGAGAGCACCGGACCCAGCAGAGATTACACACTGTGACCAGGAGGTGTGTCTTGTGCTCAGCCAGAGGAGGCGTGTCTTGTGCTCAGCCAGAGGAGGCGTGTCTTGTGTTCAGCCAGTGGAAGCATCTTGTGTTCAGCCAGAGGAGGCGTGTCTTGTGCTCAGCCAGTGGTGGCGTGTTTTGTGCTCAGTCAGTGGAGGCGTGTCTTGTGCTCAGCCAGTGGTGGCGTGTTTTGTGCTCAGCCAGTGGAGGTGTGTCTTGTGCTCAGCCAGTGGAGGCGTCCCATGTGTTCAGCCAATGAAGGGATTTCTTGCACCATTGAAAGGGTTCCTTAGATCTACATGATCATAATTTTCATAGATATTAAAAGCGGCCTTTTAAATGACTGCAGAAAAGTATTATAAGTGTTATTAATAAGAATAAATAAGCAGGGTCCTGTGGCTTTTTTTCAGCCCTTTAAGCAGAATGAATCTAATATATAATAGTTCATAGCATCATATTAATTGCATTTTCCCACTGCCACAAATCAGTACATGACGTAAAAACAGAACTGTACCTGCCAAAAACAGACAGTTGAAGTATATATTGTTGTAGCAATTCCACAGAGCTCTTTCTTACACACAAAAAGAAAAGTTCATTTCCATCAAGGCAACAGAGCAGAAACATTCCTCACTGTTCTGTCTCAGGCATGGTTGCTTGTCACCAGCCGACCTGCATTCTTTTCAGATTAGAATTCAAAGCTTTTCTACTTTCAATTAATAGAAGCGAATAGCGCTATAGGTTTTATTCTAAGCAGCATCAAGCACGGAAAAGAAACAATGCCTGACTTGGGTCTGCCGTAATTAGCGCGTGGCAACAAAGGATAGACTGCAAGACTGAAGTGACTTGCTGTGTGCCATAAATTAAGACCCGCAGAGAGATGTTTGTCTAGTACAGGTACAGTATATTTGGCTGGAATCCTAGAACTCGGAGAAAGGTGCTGCCGCTCTCTGCTCCTGATTTTAATTCTCCAGCAGGATGCGATGATTCATACAGCAATCGAGGACTGTAATGTACTGAAAAGCAGCCTGTCACAGGTGGAAGGTAATTGTGAAGCTCAGAGCCAGCTGACAGGGAGCTGGTAAGACACGCGTCTCCGCACCCCATGCGTTTAAAATAGCGCACAGTATATTAGGAAAGCATATTGTGTGGGCCGATCCAGATGTGCCGTGAAATAAAGCGATTGGAAGCTTTGCGCCGGTTTTAGCAATCTTTACAAATGTGAAACGAGAAAATATGCCGTCATTAATACCTACAGAGGCAGCTGATGTGTAGGAACAGCCTTTGCTAAGCGAAACACATTGGGGCTGATAGTTGTGGCAGATCGTAAGCGCACAAATCCACTGTTCAAACTGCCTGCACCCTCTTCAGAGCTGCGAAACTCTGGACAGGACGTGTTGAAAATGCGCAGTCGTTTAAACCGCGCACATGGATGTGTATGGGCAGAGGCTGCGAGGTGTAAAGCAGAAGCCTATCGGTTTACATGTTTCACGTGTGTTTTTTTTTTCTATTAATAGTAAAATAATAACCATTAAAAATATATATCCCTAGTTAAAAATATGTCTAGGGCAATACACTGCAATTCAGGCTTGAAAAAAAAATAATTGTAGTGTAAAAAAGAAATAAAATCATTCATCAATTTAACCTTTGTATGTCCTCCATATTAAACTTACACCAGCCCCGAGGGTGACCAGGGGTCAGATTCAGATATCAATCCATCAGCCAAACTACGCAAGCGCACCAGCTGTTACAGTGTGGATATGTTCCGTATGCACGGAGATCCATTCAACAGGGTTTTACATTTCCTTGTGACTCAACGCCCTGCTGATCCGCACAGGAGATTTAAGGCTGCCTTATGGAAGTGTAATTCAGCCAAAGTCCGCATGAGAGGGGGGAGTGACGAGGGGTTCGCTCTCTTTTTCCGTGCGGGCTGACAGACCTCCATGCAGGGCATTTTAAGAAGCGAGGGGGCTCTGGTGCAGGGCCCTTCCCCCATCCCCTAAAGCAGGGGTGGGGAACCTTTTTTCTGCCAAAGGCCATTTGGATATTTATTAAATAATTCGAGGGCCATACAAAATTATCAAATTAAAATTAGCCCTTGTATTCCCAATAATGTCTCTCCAGCGCCCCCAGTATCCCCATCATGTTATCAGCCCCCCTAGTATCCACATCATATGCCTCCAACCCCCCTAATATAAACCTTCATGTCTCCAGGCCCCCAGTATTCACCATCATGTCACTAGCCCTCAACCCCCCCCCCCCCCCCACCCCCCCCACCACATTACGACCAGCGTACGATCGCTTGCGAGCGTAGGTCTGGATCAGGCTCATGATGTGGATACTGGGGGCTGCACATGATAGGCCGTATTCAGAGCTCCGGCCGCATTGCAATTGAGGCTGGAGTTTTGAGAAATGTGCTACTGCGCATGTGCAGTAATTTTTTTACGTAATCTACGTTACTTCTTGCAAGATTTTAGTAATTTATTATTAATGTATTAATCTTGTAGATTACGTTACAAAATTACAGCACATGCGCAGTAGCACATTTCTCAAAACTCCAGCCTTAATTGCAATGCGGCCGGAGCTCTGAATACAGCCCCTTGTCTTCAGCCCCCAGTATCCACATCATGAGCCTGATCCAGACCTACGCTCGCAAGCGATCGTACGCTGGTCGTAAGTGTAAATTCAGCATAAAAACCGCACTGTGTATGTGCAGAGTGACAACTTCCGGTCATTCCAAAGACCTTTTCGTAGCGGCGATTCAGGCGTCCGTATTCTTTACGTTTTTTCCGACGACGGGGCGTGTTTATATTATGAAGTTAGTACGGACGCTGGAGTTAGGGAATGTAGGCGGGGGGAGCCATTTAAATTGTACAGTATGGGCGTGCAATTCGTACCGACGCTGGGAAAAGTTAAGGTAGGGTTCAGCCGGCGTACGGAGGTTAAGGTAAGGGGAGTGTCGTGGAAGTGAAAATTTTTATGCTGGAGTGATAATACGCTCCACTCTCATGCGTAGGTCTGGATCAGGCCCCATGTGCCTACAACCCCCAGTATAAACCATCATGCACCTTGTAATGTCCAGCCACTATGTTTGCCCCTTTTGTATGTCCAGGCTCCATGTCTGCCCCTTTTATTGTCCAGCCTCCATGTCTGCCCCTTATGTCCAGCCTCCATATCTGTCCCTTATGTCCGTCCAGTCTCCATGTCTGCCCCTTTAAATGTCCAGCCTCCATTGCCTGCCCCTTTAAATGTCCAGCCACCATTGTCTGCCCCTTTAAATGTCCAGCCACCATTGTCTGCCCCTTTAAATGTCCAGCCTCCATTTTCTGCCCCTTTAAATGTCCAGCCTCCATTGCCTGCCCCTTTAAATGTCCAGCCACCATTGTCTGCCCCTTTAAATGTCCAGCCACCATTGTCTGCCCCTTTAAATGTCCAGCCACCATTGTCTGCCCCTTTAAATGTCCAGCCACCATTGTCTGCCCCTTTAAATGTCCAGCCTCCATTTTCTGCCCCTTCAGCCTCCATTGTCTGCCCTTATATCCAGCCTCCATTATCTCCCCCTTATGTCCAGCCTCCACTGTCTGCCCCTTATTTCAAGCTTCCGTTGTCTGTCCCTTATTTCCAGCCTCCATTGTCTGCCCCTTATTTCCAGCCTCTTCTCTTACTTACCTTTGATGATTTCTCCCTTCCTCTGCGGCGCTCCCTCTCTCTGTCTGTCCCATGCTGTCTCTCCCGGTCTGCTCCTACGGGAGCCCTGTAGAACCAAATCTGTTTGTAGAATGGCAGTGACCTGCATAAGTTTGGTCACTGCCATTCACAGTAACAGGTTTGGTCCTACAGAGCCCTGGATTACCTGTACTGTGATGTGTAAAGCCCGGCTGTATATACAGCGACGCGGGCTTTACAAAAAAAAAACAACTTTGTCTCAAGAGTCAGATATCTTGAGACGAGTTGTGAGGTGGGACACTTGGGAGGTAGCCTACGAGGCTCACCACCCCTGTTCTACTGGACGCCTAAACTGATCTGGTCATGGGTTTATATTGAGGTTCTAGTTTTCCACCTCACAGGAATATCTCAAAAAAAAAAAAAAAAGATTATAACTTAGGAACAGATCCATACCCCTGCGCGCTTTCTGTATGTGCGGGGGTCTGTCCGTCTGACAGAGGGGGGGGGGAGTGCATGTCCCCTGTCACTCCCCTCTCACATGCGGGCTTTATGGCAGTTTACGCTGCCATAATCCTGCCTTAAGTGCAGCATGCGGATCAGCGTGTGGGAGCCCCCTCCCACACTGTACAATTAGCCCACTTTAGCGGGCAGAGGGGAAGCACAGGTCATGTGTTATTAAATGGGCTCGTATGGAACTGAGCTCCGTACTAATCTTGCTGTGCTAGGGTTACTATCGTAACATTAGTGTAGTAACATCTGGAGGGAGCATTCAGTCAAATCAGGCCACTTACGCTTGTGTGCATAACTACCTGGCATTATCAGGTCTGGATCCGGCCCTTATTTTTTACATTAAAGAAAATGGTTTACATACAACTGTGTCATCCAGTTGCCCACACACTTTTTACTTACTTTAAACTTGCAAAACCTATAATTCTATACCTCCCCCTTTAATAATTGTATATATAAATAATCATGTCACTTTTCCAGATAAAATATTCCCTCTTCTATTAAGAAAGCTCTGTACATGCAGAAAATAATGGAATTACACCACCTACAAACCGCACAAAGCAGCAATCTAATCTGATTAATTTATCAGAAGGAGAGTAACATTACATTGCATTACAGGTCCTGGAAGTGTTACTGGATGTGAGAAGAGAACATTTGTTTATAGCTTTCTAAGAACAAATTAATTGTACAAAACAACAGCCTTTCCACCTCCCATACTTTGTTCTTTCCTTAAATAAAATACTTTTTATTCAATCGGCTTATTATACTTAGTTGCCATTTTATTGTGTTTGATTAAAGTGGATTCATTCTATTGTATCCAACATACAAGTTATGAGAGATCACAATGTTCTCAGTTTAAAAGGAGGATGGATAGAAGAGGGATTGAACATTCCGTTTTATGTAGGAGATGGAAAAGTAGAGGTGGAGTAATGACTGTGGAGGCTCTCAGTTTTACGCATTGGTCTTTAAGAGGTGCAGAGACATATTACATATCAGTGCAGTAACCAGCAGAATTTAACCTGTATGGGATATAGGGCCAGATCCAGAGTTCAGTATGAGAGCGTACGTTCGTACGTATTAACGCACGTGTCATAACAGGCATTTTTTTTTACGTGCATGAGAACCAAAGTTACATACGTTTTGACCAAAACCACTCCCATAACTCGTGCTTACTTTTACGACCCTAATCGTTTATATTTCCTTACCGAAAGTACACTAGCGTACTTTATAGCCCCTTCACAGTGGATCACACGTGCGTAAAAACACACTTACACCAGATCTATCTTAGTACGTTCTCACGCCCACAGAATTCATTTGCATGACGTGGCACGCCCTTCACTTAGGCTGGTACACACTTATCCATTTTTCATCTAATCCAACCTCATACAATCAAGTTGGCCCAACACTGGATAAGTGTGTAAGCTCATACAACTGCAAGTCCTAACATCCACTTTTAGTCACCTGGTCGGGTCAAATAAGTTTTAGACCTGTATATTGTGTACTCTGTACCATTCCAATGTATTCCATATTACTATACCCTTTCTGCACCTATTAGCATAAGGTGATTTGTTAAGGTAAGATTTGTGGATTTGTTAAGGAAAGAGTTGTAAGGTGCAAGGTGGTGTTACAATAAACCTGGAGAACTTTACTGGATGAACACAGAATACACAACAAGGAGAGGTGGATTCTGATATCCACAGGATGGTTGCATACAGGATACAAAAACAAATAACGTTGGAAAAGAAAAACACAGGAGCAATGATGAGTACTCTGCTCATTGAGAGGCAGTTATAAATACTAGCTGAGCAGGTGCTGGTAATCAGACAGAAGACACCTGACTCCATAAAAGCCATCACTAGGGATGGTCAAGGTTACTGCAAGTTCAGGAAAATTTACAAACAGGAAGCAGATGACATCGGCATAGCAGCCCCTAGGGGGGGAAGACCAGTATTAAGGTTGGCACGGGTCCCAGTAATAAAAGACATGTCACCTGTAGCCACAAAAAGGAGCAGAACAAGAAAGAGAGTGGAGAAAGAGGTTTTCACTTGTAGAAGTTAATGATGGAGAAAGCAATCATAGAATATCAAAGAGAGAAGGATAAAAAGAAAATGTGAATTATATGGATTTAGTTGGATTAGGTAAAATAATGTGTGTGTGGGGAGGATCTAGGTTCAAATGGAAGAGAAAAAAATGGATGGCCTCCAGTACGTGACCACCATGCCAATACACAGGATATATCCAGCATCCTCTTACACCAAAGCATAGACAACCTTTGACACTTTGCGAAACTATAGTTTGTCTTATAGCTTCACAACACCTGAGGCCAGATTTACTAAGCTGCAGGTTTGGAAAAGTGGAGCTATTGCCCATAGCAACCAATCAGATTCCACTTTCCTGTTACATACTAGAGAATATCAGCTAGAATCTGATTGGTTGCTATGGGCAACATCTCCACTTTTCCAAACCTACAGCTTAGTAAATCTGGACCCTGGAGTGCAACAGGCTACATATGTGTGTCCTACAGAGTAAGGAGATGAGTAAGATTTAAGCAAATGCCAAAAAGAAAGAGTAAATATGTACCTTGTAAACTGTGTGGGTATTTGCAAAAGCAACCAATATATTCACACAAAAAAAACATATAAAAAAAAAATGGTTTGTCTATGAACAAAGGACTGGATACTGATTTAGTAGGGTCTTGCTAGCGCATCTCTGCCGTGCCAGCGGATTTTACAATAAATATGAGGGGAGAGCAATGGGTCCGGTATGTAAGTGATTTGTACGTATGGGCTTTGCCACGCCTTTGCCTCCCACTATGTGGACGTGCCGATCTGTCCTGTGTCCCTGCATGGCCAGCTTCCAAGACGGAAATCTGGATCTTGAGAATGGAAGCACTTTGTACTTGAACACACGCGGAGTGTTGGGTCCATTTTCTTCACACAGTGTGTGTAAAACTGCTCCTATGATTAAATCTTTATCCGGTCCAAATTCACTTTTTTTTTTCCCTTCTAACCTCAGATGACCACAAATATGTAAATAACAAATGTCTATTTTCCCCTTCAGTGTTTATTTTTTGCTGTATACATTAACATTTACTGCTGATAGAAAGACATGGTTTCATTCAGCCTTGAGAAACACCAAAATTTACAGTAGAAACGCGTTGGATTTGTGTCCTGTTGGCATTACACCCGTTTCATTTTTACTCAGAGGGGTTTATTGGCCATTTCCCCATAAATATAAGATGTACGGCGACACCTGGACTGTAAGAGAAAAAGACTAGTTACATGCCTTGTTGAAAGTTTTAATATTGTGAATATATTTTACATTAAATTTTACCACTTGAAATAAAACGTTGTTGCACTAGGGCCCGATGCTGTGTCTCTGTTTCTCCCATTTGCAACACTCGTGGAGAGTCTGTAGGATCTGTCAGTTGGAATGCCGGAAGAAGGATGAGCTGATGACCCGCTGAGACAACAGCTAATCACAGACACCAGTGGACCCGCACAACGCCAAGTGAGAGAAAACATAGCCTGAGAGAACTTTTCTAAAACGATCATCTCTACACATACTACAAGGCTAATACTTTAAACTATGAGCTATTTGCTTTTTGTCTACCCATATCGAGACAATTTTCAGAACTAAGAGCTACCCCTTTGCTTTTTTAAACGATCACATTCCTAGCGCTTGTTACCATAGACAACTGCCTTCTGTTTTATTCAAAGATTTATCCCTGCATGCAAAGAATACAATTAACTTGACTCCCCCTGGAGTCAACAGGGTTTAGCCCAGGAGTAACTAATTTCAAGCACTTACTTAAGTCGGGATCCAGCCCATTGTCTAAAGAAAAGTAAATGAAAAACAATAACAAGTACTTTCACAAGAAGTAATTAGTAATCACCGTTCTGGGATAAATGGTTTCTGAGTGTCCTTATTAACTTCAGATATCTATTTTGCAAGTTACATAAATCTCAGGAAATTGGAACAAACATAAGTAACGTCAATTGGACTAATCAGAGTATAAATTGATTTCTTTGGACGGAAAATCAGGTGTAAACAAGGTAAAATGAAATGTTGTATTTTTCAGCTGTTAAGTTAACTTGAAAATTGCAAATGGAACAGGTAAAGTTTATTGTGGGAAGAGCTTTCGGCTGCACATTATTATGTTGATTACGGCAGAATATTTTTAAGTTGTAATCAGTAAAAAGCAATCACACAGAAAGTGTATTTTGTAAGTCTGAAACAAACAAGCAATACACTTTTCTGACATTACGTATTTAAAGGGAAACCTCAACTATGAAATATGAATCATAGGGAGGAATTCAATTCAGCGCGATGTGCTTCCGCGATGAGACATTGGGCCTGATCCAGAGCTACGGCCGCCGTCGCTAGTA
>WWET01005118.1:77852-88944 GCA_011038615.1 Limnodynastes dumerilii
CGCAAGGAAGTGAGCCTTGAGTTATAGGCTCCCAATACTGTGCTATTACACCCCCCCTTGGCAACGAGTAGTTGGCAGCACACTGTGGCTCCTTGTACTAAGCCCTGTGATAGGAGGCATTAAGCCACGGTAGAGAGAGAGGTTGCTAGGACCCTGAGATAGGCAGGCACCAGACCCAGCAGCGGCCATAGGGAGCACTAGGCCCCGGTTGTGGAAGCGGACACTAGGCTCTTGCTAGGGTAGTGAAAGGAATGCATGTGGCAGAGGACAGGTTGTGGTACTCGGAGGTAAGTGGTCTCTTGTAGGTGTGATAGCTGCAGGCGGGGTCGTCTAGCAAGTAGACAAGAGCCGATGGTGAGTGCTACTTCTTGTGTTCTGCGTGGTGTGTTCTCCCTTCCTTCCACGGCCCAGAGATGGAAGCAGAAGGCCTGTGAGAGGTTCCGTTCTGTTTGCCAGGGTATTGGCAGAAAGAGGTGTCTGAGATGCCTTGGCCGGTGATGACAAATGCCTCGCCCATGTAATAACGTCCCCCCACTCTGTCCCACAGGTACCCATGGGTGTTGATTAGTTTATTAACTCATGGTGACCCTCTCTCTCTCCTTCCCCCTCTATCACTCTCTCCCTCTCTCTCTGACCCGTATTTATACATAAGAGTGAGTTAGATGTGGACAGATCTGCACCTAACTCACCCGTTCTATAAAAAAAAAAAAAAGAAGGGGAAGGAGGGAGGAAGAAAAAGAGGAAAAGGGAGAAGGGAAGGGAGAGAAGAAAAGGGAGGAAGAGAAAGGAGGAAATAAAAGGAAGGTAGAGAAGGAGGGGGGAGAAAAAAGGGAGGGGATTGATTGAAAAAAATGTATCCCTGGTGGTGTCCAGGTGGCTCCATAACTAGCAGCTATCTACTATAGGAAGTCTGTATAATACAGTTTTGTTTTTGTTTTTTTTTCTTCTTTGAAGAAATACTTAGTAAATCACTTTTTAAATATAACATACATCCAAAAGAATTCAATATCATTCATCCATTCCAAATTCAATATATTTTTAAGAATGGCTGGAAAAAACAATACCAAAAAAAATCCTCCAGGATCCACTTCAATATATTTTTAAAAAACTGGTACTCCTCAAGAAAGCTTAGATTCTATAGCCCTGCCTCCTATGTCTTCTTCAGCGCCTCAGAATCTTGACCCAACTATTCAAGCCGCAATATCCAATCTTGCGAACGACATAAAAATTACCTTTCAACAAGAACTTAAAAAAGCAGTTGGATATTTTAAGAAAGACATTGCATCTCTAGGAATCCGTACGGATACCTTGGAAACAAAAACAGATGAATTGTGCCGTTTTCAAACTCAAATGGATAATGAAATAAAAACCCTACGTACCGAAATAGAAACAATTAAAGAGAAACAGGAAGACTTAGAAAATAGATCACGTAGAAATAACGTGCGCCTCTGTAATATTCCTGAAACAGTCAAATATTCTGAACTTGCGGACTATCTTAAAGATTTCAACATATCAACATATCTACCCAGAAGCCACTCCAAATGATCTACTCTTAGATCGTGCACATAGGGCACTTAGAGCACAATCATCTTCGGATCAAAGGCCTAGAGATGTGATCATCCAATTTCATTATTATCGTACAAAAGAAAACATTTTACTTCTCACGAGAAATATGGATACTATCTCCTTTAATGGAGCCTCTCTACAACTATTTCAAGATTTGGCCCCATCTACTCTACAAAACGCAGAGAACTACTACCTATTACAAGAATACTCCGTCAACATAATTACAGATACCGTTGGGGTTTCCCCTTTCAACTCCAGATTCCTACGGAGGATACCACTCATATAATAAAATCAGTAGATCAAGGCCAAATTCTTTTAGAAAAACTTCTACCTACACCCCCAACTTTTACCACAACATCCTCCTCACCTACTCCGCCAAGATTTACCCACCCTTCGGCCGAGTGGACTACAGTGAACAGGCGGAACCGTCCTTCTCCTCCGCCAGATTGAAAACTACACCTACTCACATAAAAAGTTCTTCACCCTTCTTTACCAAATGGATCCCAATGAAATATGTCTATAGATCCCCCTAGACTTCAGGCTGATATTTGAACTTACTGGTAGTAAATTCGAAATTTAACAATGTTTGGCCTCTAGCTTATGATCTCTTTAAATTTTCTTTATACTCTTAAGATGTTTTAATACAAAGTTTAAATGTTTAATATTATAGACCTTATATACCACATATACACAGACACCACAATCTTCTGCAAATTTTTAGTCCTTCTGATTAGAATGAGATAGTTATGTTTTATAAGATGTGCTTTGGTTTTTTAACCTCCAAATCATATCTTCTAGTTTAATTTATAGTTAATTATTTAAAGAAGCTCTACTTTCATGAATAACAATTCCGTGAGTACCATTGTTATGAATATAACTATGTCTTTTTTTTTCTTTCTTTTTGTATTGTATTATTTGGTTCACTAACTCAATAACTCAATATTCAGATAGATAGTCCGTTTGATGATACGATAATTAGTTGCTGGCCGGGATGCCCACTGGCACACCACCTTTCATTCAAATTATATTAACCACCCCCCCATTCACCCTTATCTACGACTATTGCATAGCCTTCCTTGTTTGCACACGGACAACACAAATTTAATATGTCTTTTAAGGGTTTACACCCACTTGGGTTCTTTATTCCTTTCTTTTCTGGTGGCATTTCTTGTTCTTTTCTTCTTGTCTTTCTAATTCCCAGGTCTATCAGGTACCTACTTTTCTTCTTTTTACTTTATTTTAAACAGCGATATAGACCCTTGCTTTTCAATGACTTCGCTTAACTGTGTTTCAATTAATGTTAACGGCTTAAATTCTCCAGGAAAACGTACTCTAGTCTTGACAGCTTTGAAACGCATCAATGCCGATATAGTTCTCCTCCAGGAGACACATCTTACCGGAACTCACTCCACTTTGAAAAGTAAGTCATTTCCCCATACCTTCTTTGCTTCAGCAGACACCAAAAAGCGTGGGGTTGCTATTCTGATAGGTAACCTAGTTCCATTTACACTTAAAACTTCATATGCGGATCCCGAAGGTCGCTTTCTAATTTTGATTGGCTCAATTTTAGCGGAAACAATTACTATTATATCTTTATATGCCCCTAATCAGTCCCAGACCGCCTTCTTTGCTAAGTTTTTTCATACTTTGGACAAACTCGCCCCAAGGCCACACAATCCTAGGTGGAGACTTTAACTTAATTATTAATCAGGTATTAGATAAGACTCACTATAATCGAACTACACCATCTCTAGCAAACTCAAAAGATTCTTTAACACTTCTTAACCACTTACATACTCATTTTTTATTTGATACCTGGCGCCTTAAAAATCATGACGCTAAAAACTATACCCATTTCTCTGCCCCACACAAAAGCTACTCACGTATAGATATGTTATATGTATCCCACTCTCTAACCTCCATGATAACCTCAGCAGACATAAACCCCCCTACCCTGGACGGAGCATGCCGCAGTATCCTTTATGTGTACCTTAATGAAGCACTACCCTAGAACACGTAGATGGAGATTAGATGATTCACTTTTGATAAATCCAGAATCTAAACTAGAATTATTAATAGCCATCCAAAATTATTTTGAATTAAATAACATTGATAATGTATCTCCAAACATCCTATGGGAGGCTCATAAGGCCACAATTAGAGGCCATATTATTAGAAAAACAGCTATCTTTAGAAAATCTTCTACTCTAGCTCTATCGACTTTAGAAACTCAATTATTGTCTTTGACAACACAATGCCAAATATCTCCTACACCTGTATTAATGGAACAAATTACAACTCTTAAAGGACAAATTAATGTGATTCTATCTCATAAAGCCGCCTCTACCCTTAAAAAACTTCATCAAAAGTTTTATGACAAGTCTGATAAAGCAGACTCTCTCTTAGCGAACAAACTCCGTAATCGCCAAGCCCTCAATATGATTACCCAATTAAAATCCTCATCACAATCTACCACTATTTATGATCCATCCAAAATGGCCCAAGTCTTTCGAGATTTTTACCAGGACTTATATAACTTGCAACACTCTCAAACTCATTCTATTCCATCCTCTAGGGAATTTGACTGTTACCTCGCCTCATTAAACCTTCCTGCTCTTTCCACCCCTCAACAAATAAATCTGAATAAAGAAATAACAACTGAAGAACTGCTGGCAGCTATAAAGTCACTCCGATCCTCCTCCGCTCCTGGCCCTGACGGGTTTACCACTCAATATTATAAAAAATATGCTACAATTTTGGCTCCTATTTTAACTAAAGTTTATAATCAAATTTTAGATGGTTCTAACTTCCTCCCGGAATCCACTCTTGCTAATATTATAGCCCTCCCTAAACCCGGAAAAGACACAACCTTATGTGGCAACTACCGACCTATCTCACTATTTAGCTTTACGATTAAATCCGATATTACCGTCACTTGTTCACCCAGATCAAACTGGTTTTGTGTTGGGTAGACAAGCTTTAGATAACACACGGCACATGGTTGATCTTATTCATTCAATCCACGACCAAAAATTACCAGCTTTAATTATGGCATTAGACACAGAAAAGGCGTTTGACCGGGTCTCCTGGTCTTTCTTAAGAGGGGTTCTAGGATCTGTGGGTTTTTCAGGACGATTCATGCAGGGTATACTGGCGTTGTATCATTCACCTACAGCAACAGTGACTGTTAACGGCGTAACTTCTACTCCATTTGTTATTCATAATGGGACGAGGCAGGGTTGCCCCCTGTCTCCTTTCATTTTTGCATTACTAATTGAGCCCCTGGCCCTACGAATCAGATCTAATCCTTCTATCTTTGGAATACAGGTGGGACAGGAAGCTCACAAAATAGCTCTTTATGCGGACAACGTCCTTATCTCTAGCCAATCCTGCGTCCTCTCTGCCAGCAGTTCTTGCAGAAATTCAAGAATACGGTAGACATTCCGGATACAAAATTAATTCCTTCAAAACGGAAGTCCTTGATTTTTATATATCTGATGCCTTACGTCACAATTTAGATCAACAATTTCCCTTTAAATGGCACCAAAAAAAATTAATTACCTTGGCATTCACCTTACAAAAACTTATGAACAGCTATTCCAATCTAATTACCCAGCACTTATTTCCCAAATTCAAAAAGATCTAGTAAACTGGAATACACTAATGATATCTTGGGTGAGCCGCATCAATAAAGATGAACGTCTTACCTAGGCTATTATACCTTTTTCAAACCTTACCGGTCCGGGTCCCCCCACAAATCTCTACAATATCACATAAAAGAATTTGTCTGGAAAGGGAAACGTCCAAGGGTACATCTAAAGCTTATGCATAGATCGACAGCAGCGGGCGGTCTGGGACTGCCAGATATTCGCCGGTATTATCTATCGGCTCATTTAGCTCAGTGTGT
This sequence comes from Limnodynastes dumerilii, assembly GCA_011038615.1. Lineage (NCBI taxonomy): Eukaryota > Metazoa > Chordata > Amphibia > Anura > Limnodynastidae > Limnodynastes > Limnodynastes dumerilii. Next base: position 83,326 of record WWET01005118.1, read on the forward strand.
TATTTGGTGTACAAAGACCAATACCCACATCTGGTCTAGAGTTGAAGCGTACTATGTAGGGATTAGATCTATAGCCTCACTAATGTGGCAGCGTAGATCGGCCCGGCCTTTGGCCGTGGTATGCCACTCGGTTATAAATCACTACCTAACCTTATGGTATGGAGCTAAACAAAAACATAAATTATCGGAATTCCCGAGCCCCCTTATCCCATTATATAACAATCTTAACTTTTCCCCAGGTTGCAACCCTACTGCTTTTTCTATTTGGATCTCAGGAGGTATTTATTATCTAAATGACTTAGTTTCAAACTCTGGATTCCCTCCGTTCTCTGATTTAAGACAAACCCTTTCGATCCCACATAATTGTTTTTTTCAATATTTACAGATGAGGCATTTTTACTCCTCGATGAAAGACATTATACATGGGCGTAAACACTCTCAATTTGAAGATTTATCTAGAAGACAGACCTCCTTTAAAGGCTTGATTTCAATTTTATATCACCTGCTAGCCCCTGATACTCTAGATTCTCTAGAAACTCACGAACGAACTTGGAATAAGGATCTTGAGGGTCCTTTGGACTCGGAGGATTGGGATGAGATAAGGGAGTCCATAGCTTCATCTTCCATCTGTGTTCGTATTAAAGAGAACCAATATAAATTTTTATTTAGGTGGCACTTTGTGCCAACTAGGTTGGCTAAATTTTCTTTAGATGCAGATGATTGATGTTGGAGAGGATGTCAGGGAAGGGGATCATACTTACACATATGGTGGGAGTGCCCCAAGATCAGGACACTTTGGACTGAAGTACATAGAATTCTGAGCTTGATGTTACAAATAAATATTCCTTTTGCCCCCCAATACTTTTTACTCCCTTTAGGAGTTCCAGGAGCAACCAAAAACCAAAATAAATTAATTCTCCACGTAACATACGCAGTTACCTGTATGATTGCATCACACTGGCAGCAATCTCAGGTCCCACCTTTCCAAGCTATTTTAGACAAAATCTGGTATGTATATAAAATGGAATACATGACTTGCATCATACGAGACTCTTCTAAATCATTTGGCAAGACCTGGAAGCCATGGGCCTCATATTACGGTACTACCCTTCCTTATCTTACCTGATAGACCTAACGTTCATCTTATTCCCTCTTTAATCTTTCTTGTTTCTTCTTCCTCTTTCTTTTTTCCTTGAACGATCTGCCACCTGTCCTCTCCATCTATTTCTATTTTCAATATCCATCACCCTAATTATAGCAATATTTACCAGCTATATTTATAGCTTTCTTCTTTTAAAATTTAAAAACAATATGACACTGTACCAACTATTTGATTATATCTATATTTTATGACTATTTAATATACATATACATTTACTATGTAGCTGAATATAACAAAATACTTACTAATGGTAAGATATCCAAATCCTATCTTATGACATGGAATAATACCAAGTAGTTTTCAATCTCCCCTGATAGGAATACCTATATTATTCAAATTTGATCTCCCTTACTTTCAAATCTATATATACAGAAATGAGACGATATGATTTAATATTATTTTATTTTAATTTCAAATTATATTATTTTATTTTCATCTCATTTCAATATTTCTTTTTGTTACTAAATTAAATTTGTGTATTTCTAATGCATGTTATAAATATAGATGTAAATGTATTACATGTTCTTTCATTCAGCAGAGTTGAATGGAAAATGGATATCTTTTCCTATTGAAAAATTGTCAAATATATACTAACTAATATCCATTAATTTCATTACATGAAAATCTTTTTTTTCAATAATGAAATGTACATGCCATGTTAACATGTTAAAATGAAAAACTCAATAAAAAAATTTAAAAGAATAAAAAAAAGAGGTTTATATAGCCTGCAACTAAAGCCTGAACAACCCTTGTATCTTCTCTGATACCGTATCCACACTTAATGACAGATGAATTCCATGCGCTAGATGCAGGCTGGCAATACACATGTTCCGTCATGGATCTCCATATATACGGAACTTAGTTTAGAGATCCATCCAACAGGTTGGTGAAACTTTGCAAGGTGGGCTGGAGGAGCATTTCATTTCTTCAGAGTCAGGGTGGAATTTAGTGCTTTCGGCCCAGATTCACACTACCGGACATATAGCATATACGTCCGTAGTTTACAGTTTTTTTCTACTGGGCATGTGTAGTAAATTTATTAAGTAATATACACATTTTTTATTACGTAGATTGCTATACATCCGGTAGTGTGAATCTGGGCCTACGTGCGGATCATTCCTCTCTTCCGTGCTGAAAATGCACTGAGATTAGGGTCCGGTCCCCAGTGATACTAGACCACCCCATCAGAGACTGCATGGACTGATGCATCCTATTATCTGCTATTTATCAGCACAGCTTCACATGTGTCTATAGGAGGCAGGGAAATGCTGTATTATGTAACAGAGCAGAGCTTGGGGGCCACAGATGAGTGGCGAAAGAGCCGTATGAAGCCCGAGGGTCTGTTTTCCACCACTGGTCCATACTGACTCTAATGATGTGTCATTTACATAATTAGCGGAGGAGTAACGTCAGCTACCCTATTTTCCAAGGTGTTTTTGACCAGTTCTTGTATATATTGCTGTATGCATTGCAAATATTTCTGATTACACGATAAATTGAAATAACAAAATTTAATCAGGTAGGAAATCAAGTGGAAAAAAATCTAATTAATAAAGCAAATTTACCCTGGAATAAATTCAAATCAGCTTACTCAGTCTTGCTGAAATAACATTATGTTATGATTCTAAAATGCTAATTAAACTTGTTAACGATTACAAACAGCGCAAGCCATGCCTAACCACATATGACGGCTACAGAGATATTTGTTTCTGTGTTATTTGCTGTGCAGAACAAAAGGAAATAGGATTGTGAAGAGCCTACACTGAAGTCTTAGGATAAAGCAAGTGTGGAATTTAATAAGACAAATTGTTATCCTCTCTTATTAAATCTATATGTAAATGCAGCATATACTTCATCTAGGATGGCCAAGTCACTTATATTATCTCTGAGCTTTTTATAGTAAAGATGAATACAGCATACCCTCCAACATGACCCATTCCACTAAGTACAAAATATTCCGCTCCTCAGTTTCCAACTGTCAGGTACTATGGTAACCACCTTTGTTGAAGAGGCAAATGGTTTTATAATATCATTTCATTCATTTAAACCAGGTGAGTGACAGTTGAAAGCTCAGGAGTGGATTAAATTGTACCTAAAGGAATGGGTCATGTTGGAGGGCCTGATACAGTGTGGCTTCTAAAAGTGAATGTCACCTGATTCAAGATTCACATGATTCCAAACAACAGGAAAGATTTAGCAGGGACTTATACCGTGGGCTCTATTTACATGCAACAATAATTCGCTATGAACGTAGCTCATCCAGGTTTGTATCTCATCTCTGAGCCTGGGAGCTATGTTTATAGCATTTACTAAAACTTAAGCTCCGCTAACTGTCACTCGCTGACATTCAAGGTTTTTCCAGTCATCGCAGGATGTTTTCGTCTTATTGTCCATCGAAGGTCTGCTCATGCGCAGATTCTCTCTTCTGGGACTTCGTAAAAATTAAGCCCCGGCATCAGTGGCAAATGTAGGATTTTGAAAGGAGGGTTTCCAATGCGTGTAATACATGTGGAATTAGCATACCTCCAAACATTTTAGAGCCCTAAAATGGGATAAATAAGCTCTGCCCCCACCCTGCCCAAGGTCTGCTCCCATCCCGCCTCCATTGGCATACCACATGGGGCAAAAATTAAAATAGTGATAAAAAAAACCCTGCCTCCAGTGTAGTTTTAATACTTTTATTTTGAAGGTTCACATCTAATAGCAATAATAGAGAACATTATACAATAGACCAGAGCTTGTGTCAGTAACAAGCACTGTTGAATTTGTTGTGACCCATTCACCATCCTCCACCTGGGGTGTGGGTCCCCGCATAAAAGGAATTCAGATTCCTCCCAGCCGAACTGGCTGGGATTTCGATTGTATATGCCTCGTGAAGGCATTGCAATCGATCCATGGAGCACCAAGCTTTCGGTGCTCTGAAAACTTAGTAAAAATAGTCCCCCCACTACTTTCCCTAATTCTTACCCTAACCCTCCATTACTTGCAGCCTGACCCTAACCCACTATCTCCCACAGCCTGACCCTAACCTTCCTTCCCCTGCAGCCTGACCCTAACCCTCCCTTTCAGCCTGACCCTAACCCACCATCTCCCACAGCCTGACCCTAATTCTCCCTCCCTCCCCTGCAGCCTGACCCTAACCCTCCCTCCCCTACAGCCTGACCCTAACCCTCACCTGTCCCTTGGTCCGGCAATAGCGGCGGCGGAGGGATATCTTCTTTGCAAAAGTGAATGGGTAAAGTATGCCGAATGGAATAAAAACATTCTAAAACTGTAAGTATTCGAAAAAGGGACATTCGAAAAGGAACTTTCGGATGTCCCTTTTTCAGAAGCCACCTGCTTCCCTATTGCAGCACAGGCTATTACCACCTTCTTCTATGCCAGAGTGCCCCACATGGCCATGAAGCCACGCCCCTTTCGCGGGACCCGCAAAACCATGCACCTTTTTCAAATTTTCACTTTTGGCCATTTTTTTCTGGGCAAACACTGTGCATGAGCAGGCTCCTCGTGTCGGGACCGGCATTTATGGACAGACATTTCTCTGGTCTGGTATGTTGTTCACCCTAGTCTATTGTTTCTTTTTTAATTTGTTTTTTAAAAATGTTTTTTACTTTTTAATTTTTTAATTTTATTTCATTGTTTAGCACATCTTCTACTGACGTATTCCAGTGGTCTCCCCATATATACCCCCTTTTTCCTCTCCCTAATAACAGCTATTAGGAGAAAAAGGGGGTTAAATGGGGAGATCGCTGGAATAGAAGCACTGACGCCAGCCTAAACTGGCAGAATTTTAACTAATATCTTGAAAACGGCTTGCTATAGCTATCTACTATAGCCATCATTTTTAGGATTAGAGCCGATAATCTTCATTGGACTACTAATGAACATATTCATGATATATGTGGGGCCCCACTAAGTAGTTGTCTTCGATACAGCTGGATATATTGAGAATCTAACCATTTACGGTTTTATTGTTGTTTTATTTTATGGGTTATATGCATGTCATTTTATACATGTGGTCTTTTTAATTATTTGAGTTAACCATACTCTCTGCTGATGAGCTCTATTGTAATCCCTAGGGCCAGATTTACTAAGCTGCGGGTTTGGAAATGTGTAAATGTTGCCCATAGCAACCAATAAGATTGTAGCGCTCACTTTTTTTTTACATACTAGTGAGTGTCTGCTAAAATCTGATTGGTTGCTATGGGCAACATTTACACATTTCCAAACCCGCAGCTTAGTAAATCTGGCCCCTAGAATTATTAGGGATGGGCAGGACATGATGCCAAGAAGCCCTGCCTACCCCCTGGAACACTAGGGATTAAAGTAGTGATTGACAGAGGGTGTGGCTTAATAACATGATTTGCATAAATCGGGTCATCACATCCCGTCCCCATATCAGAATCTGTTTCTTCCCTCTGAGATCTCTGGGGGGGGGGGGCAGGGGGAATAAAAGG
>WWET01005119.1:15276-54656 GCA_011038615.1 Limnodynastes dumerilii
ATATATATATATATATATATAGTTAATGGGCCATAAAAAAATAAATAAATAGATAATAATACGTCTTGGGCTGGATCCAAGTGCTGATTGATGTTGATTACTGTTGCAAACAGTATTGGAGTTGAGAGGTGATGTTTCCTATCCCAAGTCTAAATAACAGTGTGATAGTAAAGCTGGTCAATTTCTGTGTGCAGTAAGCAATTCAAAGATATATCCCTGCATGCAAAGAATACAATTAACTTGACTCCCCCTGCAACATGATTTAGCCCAGGAGTAACTAAGTTCAAGCACTTAACTAAGTCTGGATTCAGCCCCTTAACTCTAAGGCTCTTCTCCCCGCACCCTAACTCTAAGATTTCCTTTCACACACCCTAACCCTAAAACTCCCCATAGAGTCATTGTCACCTCTGGTTGGTGCAGTGGGTGCCAATAGACATAGTCCCCAATTCATTAAAAAAAAATCTAAATAACACTATTTTCTAAATAGAGACAGACAAAAATTAGTTTTCGGCTGTGTCTATTTCTAAAATTGCATTTTCTTAGCGGCAATGCCGACTGGTACTTGAGCAAGAGGTGGAAGCCCTTCAATTGGTCATTGCTGCCATGGTCCTATGGTATCTTAGTTGATAGCAATGGAAAAGTCATTAACAATATAAAAGAAAAAAAAGAGTAAAACAGAAGCATGGACCATATAATATTAGACCCACAGGCCTCAAAGCCACAACAATAAATTGGAGGAGTTACTTGTAAAAGTAAAAGTTTGTATTAATGTTAAATAACAGAAAAAAATGGGCCATGCTATATTAAAAAAATCTTAATGGGTATATACTGCATAAAATTAATACTGCTACATATAATGTGTGATATTATATGACACTGTTGATTATAAGAAAAGAAAATATTTTACTTTTTGACAGTGCAGTAAAAATTCAGTTGTTATAGACTATTCAAAATCAAATTTTACTGAAAGATATAGTGTATAATTGAAGATCCACTATTAGTGGGTACACTACCCAGAATAAAATTGGTACTGGTAGGTATAGTGGGTGATATTAAATAACACTATTGGTAAAAAGTCTGCTTTTGACAGTGCAGTAAATTTGCATTTATACACTATACAGAATCAGACTGGTACTGATAGACATAGTGTGATGGCAACAAAGCTTCACTATGGTGACAAGGAAACATTTCTGCTTAAAAACTATTTTTTTTATTTTTTTTGTTAATGGGTACACTATACAGAATCAGATAGGTACTGAATTTAGTGTGACTGTGGAGGACAGCAACTGTCAGGTAAATACACTATACAATAAAGTATATATATTTACTATTACAGCACAGTTGGAAGGGCTAAGGGCTGCAGATTACAACAAGCTACCTAAAATATATAATAATTAAATTAATATTAATTGTGCACCATACAGTACCACATCCAAACACACATTTCACTGAGCAACAAATATGCTATTGCAGGTAGCACAGTTGCTGCTATTTTACAACTTGTTAAAAACTGATTTATGTTGATTTATATTAGACAGTGCAGGTCAACACAATATCTAATAGATTCACACAGTGCAGGTTCGGCTGGTCCCTCTCTGTACTATTCCCTGCAATAGACGCTGCTGCAGATCTATGCACTATGCTGCTCTGACAGCTTTGAAGGTATACTTCTAGCTGGCTGAGCAGCTTTATACATAGATCAGCAGCGTCTATTACAAGGATAGGGAGCCATTCAGCTTGCTTATTGGCTCCCTTAAATTATCGTTTTAAAATATCGTTTTAAATCAAACATGCTAAAAGATCAAATAATCGCACCAGAGCGTTTCTGGTGTGTTTATTTGATGTTTCAAAAATTGATCTGTACCATACACTAGAGCGATTATTTGCCCGATCACCCAATAATTGGGAAATCGGGCTGATAATCGTCTAGTGTATGGCCAGCTTTAGGGGGAAATAACCAAGTCCCAGCTCTTTACTTATACTATGAACAACTTTGTATAGGTTCTAATGATAGCAGAAATGTAAAATTAACTTTTCTTTTTTTCCTGAAATACAGGAAACAATGAAGATCTGTTAAGTTATACACACTGTGGAGCAAATGATTGCCCATATATGAATATCAGCAATGTGACCAGCGGACAAAAGCCCACAGAAACATTAATTTACACTCTTTTAGGAGTATATACAGGTATGTATTACTGTTATTTAATTTTATGTATAAATTAATCATATAAATTTGGTAACTGATATAATACATTCTACAATGGATAACTGCAGGGTTGCCGGATATTCCGGGAGACTCCCGAAATTTGGGCTGTTCTCCCGGTATCCCAGGAGAGCCGCCAAATCTCCCACATGCCCCAACACCCTAACAATTACCCATGTAATCCCTATGGATGGGCGGGACTTGAAGATGTCATCAAGTCCCAACCACCCCTTTAATACCTGAGCTCATTGACAGGAGGTGGGACTTAATGACGCAATTTACATAGATTGCATACATTAAGCCAACCCCCCTCACAGTAATCTACGGGGGTTCTCCCGGAGGGAAGCTTTCAATAGTCGGCAACCCTGGATAACTGTAATACAATGAATACATCAAATTTATAGGTTTGATTAATTATATAATAAAATGTAATACTTAAAAAAGAACTGCCCTGACCACTTATTATAACAGAAGAAAACTCCCTAGGTGTGAAGGTGCTACCCCATCAGTTCAATATCAATACAATAAACAAATGAACCACACAGACATGGTCAAATTCATAAAACTAATTAAGGAGGACACTAAAATTCTGGTTATATAGCAAGAATATTAATTCTCAAAACAATGTTCAAACAAAGAATTAAAACATTAAGTGTTTAACTATTCCAATAAAATTAACACAGAAGGCAAAAAATAAAGCAATTCAATGCACAGTGTTTGGACATTCTAGTAATGTAACATAATAATATAATATAATATAAGTATGCTGCACATAAACTCGTTATCTAGTAGAAAAAACCACTGTCCCTATTCCCCCCATTAGTGGCCTCATGGCCGACACTTCACCTATTCCTAGGCAGTAATAAGTTCCTCCCTACATAACATATATAAAGGTACCAGAGGGCTCATGTTATTAAATTCCCAATAGAGTGATGTCATACTAGCTGCAGCCTATATATATGATACTAGTACAAATAAGCAGCGGGATAATCAAAATTAGATATTAGTGAAATATTCCAAAACAATGAAATGCTATAATGTATAGGCTCAATAACTAATAAAATAAAATAAAATAAACTGAGAACATATGTCCCATTTGAAGTATGTCTGAAAATTAATATTAGATCTCCCCATTCCTTAAAAATATTAAAATAGACCCACCACATATTTGATCCCTATAAGAAGAATAAATTGATATTATTTTGCATCAATAGTTTTTTATTGATTTTCCATAAAAAGAAAACAGCGGATACAGAAAAGAAAAAGGAAAGGGGGTACAATGTATATTAGCACAAAATATATTGAACAACATATTAAGGGAGAGGGATACAAGTGAAGGGAGGAGGGGAGGAGGGTCCATCTTATTCATTTGTTCTATACTTTTTTTGACATCCTTTTCCAACACTTTAGAAATCTAACCAATATAAAGCTGGGTTTCAGACTTATGGGTCTGGTGTTTCATTAAGGGAGAACTGCCTACAGCAGCAAGAGCGACAGCCTGTTGTCTACTCTCCTCGTACATAAAGTCTGACCATGGTAACCACCTAAAGTGCAGGTTTGAGGCAGAAGCTACATATGGTACACCATCTGTTTCCATCTTACAGTTAAACTGAATTTTATCACAGATTTTGGATAAAGACGAGGGTGGGGATCTTTCCAGTGCCAGCCTATAGCTGCTCTGGTAGCAATTTATATGTGGCCTAGCACATATTTATTCTGTGCCGGAAGGGTGGGAACACATGTAGAAGAGCAACAGTTGGGTCGGGTGTGAGAGGGCACTTCAAAACCTTAGATGCTAGATAAAACACCTCTAGCCTAATTTTAGGACAGGTCCAAAATGTATGCATGATATCTGCCACAGATCCACAATTCCGCCAACACAAATTTGAGATAGATGGCCACATTTTATGCAGTTTATCTGGTGTAAGATAAAGGCAGTGGAAAAGTTTAAAAGACATCTCAATATGATTGTTACACCTTGAACTTTTGTGAATCTGATGTGCTAGTTTAAACCAGTGCTGCAGAGGGAGAGAAATTCCCAAATCCCGTTCCCACTGAACCTGTGCTTGTGATTTAGTTTGGATACCCGGAGTGTTCAAGCAAGTATACCAAAAAGAAATAGCTCCTTTACTTCCACTAATTGTAAGTCTGGAGAGAACATGGGAAGGGGGGGCCCGTAGGGTCCCCTGATTTTTGCGCATGGTAGAGATCCAGTGTCTTATTTGTAAATATTGGAATGTAAGACTGGGTGCAAGCTGAAATCTATTGGATATTACCTCAAACGAGTATACTGCACTTGGTGAGACTGTCAGAGACAGTAGATAGGCTTTGGGACAGCAGAGCAGAAATCAACAGATTAGGGATGAGGCATGATAATGCTGTAAGTGTCACATTGCTAGTGGGTAGTGTTAGGTCTAGATGTAAGGTGGCCGCCCGGTCCCATACTGTAAGAGCGTCACTAATGGACCTCAAATTAAATGAAAGCATTCCTCTATTGGCTTTAGATACCCAGATCAGCTCCGCCAAAGGGAATTTCTCTAAGGATCCTCTTTCCATATCTACCCATGGTTTTTTCCCAGAGGGGAGAGACCAATCCCACAGTTGAGCTATAAGGGATGCTTCCTGATATGTTATGAGATCAGGTAGTCCCAGTTCTCCATACTGCTTTGGCAGTACCAGTCTGTGGAAGGCCAATTTCGGCGACTTCTGTCTCCAAATATATGACAACATCAATTTCTTAAATTTAAGTAAGTCCTGTTAGGGAAAATATATGGAATTGAGCGGAACAGGTACATGAGTTTTGGAACATTTTAAAAGCTGCTACTCTACCCAGCCAAGAGACTTCAAAGCTAGACCATGTACCTACTAAAAGACTAAATTGGGCATACATGGGAGTAAGATTTAGCTCAAAAAATTTTCTAATGGAATTTGGAACCAGGATACCCAAGTAAGATAATGCTATTGGTTTCCACTGATAGGAAAATTTAGATTTTGGTAGTATTAAGTTTATAATAGGATACCGCACTATAGTGCGACAGTATATCATGAAGGACATCCAATGAAGTCTCCGGACTGGCAGCAAACAGGAGCACATCATCTGCAAACAGACATAGGGGTAGATCCAGAACTACATGTGCCGTATGTTTATTCGCGGAGTGTATTTTCGTGCACGTAAGTACACTCCCCTCGGCACACCCCTTGCATGGACGTATTTTGTCAAGATACGCTTCCCAAACCCTACCTTAACTTTTTCCAACGTAATCGCTGTCATACGCACACGTACGTATGGGCTGCACGAATTTACGCAGCTAAGCACGCCTGTACACTTTAAATACCACCCCCCGCCTACTTCATGTATTTCACACGTGTTTTTGAGTAACGTAAAATTGGCACTCCCACAGGTAAGTATTTACGTGACACATACGTGAATGCCCCATACGTTCACAATTACGCTAAGTGAATGAGCGTATTTTCTATGGTGCGCATACGCAGTGCGTTCTAAACAGCGATTTTAAGTGTCCGCCACGCGTAAATTCGCTTCGAAGCGTTGATCTGGATCAGGCCCATAATTTGTATACAGTGCCATGGAACCAGAGTCCCGGAAAACTGCGGGATTATCAGATTTTTTTGGGCGAGGGTCTCTAAGCTAAGGCAAAAATTTATGGTGAAAGGGGGCAGCCCTGATGCATGCCATTAGAGATGTTAAAAAAAGAGAAGACAGGTATCCATTACTAAGGACATGCGCTGAGACTGAGGGGCCTCTATACAATGCCAGTATTGATCTTAGGATACCTCCAACAAGGCCAAATCTCTCCAGTACCTGTTCCATATACTTCCAATGGAGCCTGTCAAAGGCCTTTTCTGGATCCAATGAAATAAGTACCATCACCTCCCCAGACCTCTTAGCCCAATCTATAACGTTCTAAACTCTCTGAGTGTTATCGGGACCCTGTCTACCTGGTATAAATCCCACCTGGTCAGGATTAATTAGGGAGGGAAGCAATGGGTTCAGGCGGTTTGCTATTAACTTAGCGAAAATTTTAAGATCTGTATTCAACAGCGCTATGGGCCTATAATTTTGATGCATCTTTTCCAGGTTTGGGGATCGTTATAATTTGGGCTTCCAGCATATCTTTAGGAAAAAAGACTTGCTCTGACACCTGATTGTATAGGCTAGTCAAAATGGGAGCCAACTGTGAGGAAAACTTAACTAAACTAATATTATTAATGTAGCTGTCAGGGCCTAGGGCCTTATCCTTAGGAAGGGACTTGATAGTTTGTTCAACCTCAGCTAGAGACCAAGGGGAATTCAGGGTTGCCAAATCCTCATTGGATACTGAGGCGAGAGATAGATCAAAATTTTAGAAAATTTAGAGATAATTTTCTGTTTAGGTTGAAGTGTGTCATGTTGCAAATTATAAAGACAAGAATAGTATTCTGCAAAAGTGTTAGCTATTGCAAAGGGATTCAAAACTTTATCTCCTTTATCATTTACAATGCATCTAATTCTATTTCTGGCCTGCTTACCTCGTAATTTGCATGCCAGCAGGCGACTTGCCTTATTCCCTGCTACATAAAATTTCTGTTTAAGATTTGCTAATGCTCTTTGGAGCTAAACCTTAAATCCTTTAATTCCTGTTTTTTGGCAAGAGAAGGAAGGGACTGATTAGATTTCTCCGCCACAGAGATCTCTTTTCCAAATCCATTAGGGTCTTAAGGTACCTCTTTTTAAGCATGGCTCCTATTTGAATGGCAGTACCCCGAACAACCGCCTTTACAGCACACCAATAGGTGGATATAGATGTCTCACCTGGTGTATTGGATTGCAAGTACAATTGCAAGGAGTCCTCCAACACTTTTAAGGTTTCTGGAGAGGTTAGCAGATAGTTCTGAAGTCTCCAAGGCATATGGGGGATGCAAGTTGTTGTAAGGTCCCATCTCCAAATGACTGGAGCATGATCGCACTATGTTATGGGAAGAATTTTAGGGGAAACTGAATGTTGAAGGGTCCATTTGTCAACTAGAATAAGGTCTATACGAGAATAACTATTATGTAAAGGGGAATAAAAGGAATAGTCCCTAGTGTGAGGAAAGAGAATACGCCAGACATCATATAGGTCAAACTCTGTCAATAATTTCCAAAAAGCATTAGGTGGGGGAGTGTGTGAGGTTGAAGGCATGGTTGAACGGTCTAACTTAGGATTTGCGGCCAAGTTAAAATCACCAAGTAATATTAGGTGCCCCTTCCTAATTTTAGCGATTTCTTCATACAGTTTCCTAAGGAAGGGTATTTGGCGTGAGTTTGGGGCGTACACCGACACAATTGTAACTACCCTATTTTCTAACTGCCCCACTATTATAAGGTAACGGCCATATTTGTCTTCTAATTTAGACTGGAGGGTGAAAGTGAGATGTGAGTTAATAAGCAGTGCAACCCTATTTTGTTTTGCTGGTCCATTAGCTGTATAAACGGTAGAATAAATATTATCTCTAAATGTGGGTGGGTTGAATACCGAGAAATGTGTTTCTTGGAACAACACAATGTCAATTTTAAGTTTATGAAGGGTGATCAAAGCTATTTGCCGTTTATGAGGCGAATTTAGCCCCTTAATATTCAGTGATAAAAATCTAACCATTATCCCAAATGTCTTGAAAAGCTGATGATGGTTGGAAAGGACCTGGGGAAGGAGTGTTATACAAACTTATGTTGAGAGTAAAAAAACACCAATGAGGACACATATATGGAAGGAATAGGGAAGGGGAGGAAGGGGTAAACCAAATAGGCCAGTAACATCGGCCTAGATAAGTTGTCGCAGGGGAAAAGAGAAAGAGAAGAACGTGCAACAAACTATTTGGGGGGCCTGAATAGAGTAAGGCACTACCCGTCCCACACAAGGAACAGGACGACAATAAGCACCGACTTTCTAATAATCTATTTATACAAGTTATAATGATGGCATGTGTTAAATAGGAACCGCTATTCTAGACTGGTATAAATATATATTAAACACAGGCAAATCCAAGAGCTAAAGCTAATCTTGTAACTACTAGGCCTGTAGTTTTACAGAAGTTCCAAAAATCCGAAATATCTAAAACTTGTTATTGTTACCAATAAACCTTTGAAATAACATACAGTAAACATGTAAACTTTTAGACTAACAGAGGGTATATGTGTAAAAATATGACATATCATTTGTAGTACTTCTACTAAGCCTTTAAATTATTAAAGAGCAAGTATATCTATAGAACATTATCTATATCAGATGAGAAAAGTGGATCTGCAACCACCGGGGCTACCCAACTCGAGTCCAATCACTAGTGATGGAGGATGGCTTGGGTGCTGGCGTCGAGGGAGGAGAGAGGTTCCATTCTTCAAGCAGCTTGAGACCAGCCCCCACAGATGCAACACCGTAGGTAGAATTCTCCCAGGTTATGAGAAGTTTCACTTTGAAACCCCAACGATATGCGATACCATTCTCGCGCAGGGTTAGGGTCACTGGTGCAAACAAGCGTCACTTGTTGAATGTAATCAAGGAGAAGTCCTGAAAGATCTGAAGATCCCCCAGGTGTTGAGCATTGTCTGAGTGACGGGCTGCCTTCAGAATCATCTCTTTAATTTGAAAGAAATGGACTCTCAGGAGTGTGTCTCTGGGTACATTGCTTGCGGGGTTCCTAAAGCGTGGTAGTTTGTGGATGCGGTTAATTGCCAAATCTCTATCCTCCATTCCTGGTAGGAGCCTCCGGAACAGGGTCAGTGCAAACTTTTCCAGCTGAGAGTTGGGGATGGAGTCTAGGATACCTCTGATCTTTAATTTATTTCTCCTTGATCTATCTTCGAGATCCGCAATTTTATCTTTGAGTTGGGCTACCTCTGATTGTAGTCCTTCTTGCGCTGTGATTAAAGAGTTGTGAGATATGACTACCTCCTCTAGTTTAGTTTCCAGGTGTTCTGTACGGGTGTTGATGTTAGAAAGATCACAGCGAATCTCTCCTATCGAAGCTTTAAACTCAGTGAAGAAATCTTGGCGGAGAGTAGCGAAGAGCTGATGAATGGTTCAAATTGTTACTTGCGCATCTAACTCCAATTCCTGATCCTGATCCTGAGTCAGGTGAGCTTTAGGCAAGGCAGAGGCAGAAGGCGGAGAGCGCTGAGGGGTTCCTGCCGGAGTTTTAGCTTCCGTGGATTTTTTGGCACTCTCTGACTGATTTGGTAGAAATTTTAAGGGAGGCGCCAATGTTGCCATTTTGTGTTTCTTTGGTGGCATAGTAAAGAGAAGCGTGAAGTTGTCGGTGTTGAGCTTTTCCCCCGTAACTTTAACTTCAAATTATGCGTGCAAGGTTGTGGTGGCAGAAGTAGCTACGACGGGTAATCAGCTCTTTTATCCACACAGCTCAGGTTTACTGATTAACTACACTTGGTTGAGCATTAGAGAGGTGCTCTGGCTATGGGCAACTGGAACCTAGGTGGGCTGTTTCTTACATAATCCTACCACAAATTGATCTCAAATACCCTGCCGCAGTCTCCTGACAATGCCAGATTACAGGGTTAGTAAGTGAAATGTACATCTTGCAGGTAATATGATAAGTAAGTTAAATGACCAGCTTGCAACTGGGGTGATAAGTAGATCAGCAATATACAAGAGGTTAGTTATGTCTCCACACTGTTTTTTTTATAGCTGATATCATAAGTTTAGCAGAGTGTTCCACTGATACTTTTTATTTAGGATGAAGTGCTACGTTGCTAGAAGTAATATCCCCCAGATCACAGGGGACACACTTTACACCAACAGGCCTAGAAATGCAGAGTTGCTTGTGGTCAGAAGAGTGTGCTGCACAAACTCTTTTTAACATGTGCTGTATTTGGGTTTTCAGGCAGTTCCAGCCTGGGAGACTACAATGATAAAGAATATGACTGTTTTATCTTTGGAAGTGATATAAATATATATTTAATAAATGCAGCAAGGTACATCACATTCTGAGTTGCTCCAAGTGTGTAATGATAACTGTGAGGCAGTCAGCAAGAGAATCCCCTGCGACCCTTTTATTCACAAAATGGCGCCTCCCACGTGTTTAATGGTGCAGGACCGCCAAACACCTGCCTTCCTGTGTGTTGTGGATGTTAGGGGAAAGTGCCCTGCAGGACTGGAGCCCAAGCTGAGGAGAGAGAGGGTAATGTCCCATTTGTACCGCTGACTTTATATGCCAGACGGCACCCGCCTGTACAAGCCTACTCACTGCCTCTCCTCACCGCCGGGACACTGAGCCGCCAATAATCACCGCCTGCGCCGTCCATCAGAACACACAGCCAGACTCCAGAGCAGCACACCACACTTCTCTCACCAAAGGGAGCCGGAGGGTAAGCAAGAAAGGGTCCAATAGTGCCAACGGGATGAAATTAAGGCACTATAGGCACGAAGCTCTTCCTGTTTGCAGCTTACTCCGTTGCAGTCCTGGCCGTGCCACTAAATTGATATTACAACATACTATATTATTCAAATATGGATAAAAAATTAAGATAAAAAGGGGTAAAATTAAGAACTTCATTTAAGCTAAAAGGGGCAATAGTATTCAATAAAAACATCCAACTGACCATTGTAAAAGAAGGGAATCAATATTTCCTACCCTAGCATTAAGATGTACTTTTTCTATAATGCATGCAGATAAACCAGTAGGATCAAAATTGTGATAGGATAAAAAGTTTATAGCGATAGGAGTTAAGGTTTCAAAAGTTTCTTTATCTCTTAGATTGTGCCGTATGGTACCCAAATGTTCCAACACTCTGCTCTTAAATTTGCGAGTAGTCTTTCCCACATATCTCAAATGACAGGGGCAAGATAACATGTGTGGAATTGCAGTTCAGAAATTCAGAAATTTTATAAGTCTTTTTATATCGATCAGAGACACTGAGTGTTTTGACCATATGGGAACATGCTTTCCAGGAGTTGCATTGTAAAAACCCGGATAATTAGATTTGGACATCTTAAGATTGGAAAAATGGCTAACAACTAATCTATCTTTCAAATTTCTGGCTCTGTGCCAGCACATCGGAGTCCGATCACCCAAGACCTCTTTGTAGATAGAATTACATGTTAGTACAGGAAGACGTTTGTTAAGAATTCTGACCACCTCATTGGCCTGAGTACAATATATACTGATGAAGAAAATGACTTTAGAAGGAGCATATTTTTTCTTCTTTTTGAGAATTAATTCATCCCTGGAAATAGCAAGAGTATCCCGATATGCTTTTCTAAGTAAATTAGGTTTATATCCTCATTGAATGAGTCGTTGTTGAAACTCTTTTGTCTGAGATTTAAAAATGTCTAATGTAGAACAGTTTCTCCATAAGCGAAGAAACTCCCCTTTATGAATGTTGTTAACTACCGAAGGGGGGTGGAAGCTAGAATAATGCAACACACTATTTGTGACTGCAGGTTTTCTATAAGATTCCATTTTAATATATCGATTGGAGTCCACTGAAATGGTCAAGTCCAAAAAATCATTCTGATTCAAAAATTGTACAAAGGAGTACAAAGTGGGCTCATCTCCCTGCCATAGGAGCAGGATGTCGTCAATATAGAAAAAAGCCAAACGAGCACATATGGAGTATATGGTTTGCTGGCCTCGCCAAAGACGATATCCTGCTTCCACCACCCAAGATGTAAATTAGCATAGGATGGGATAGAAGTTGTCCCCATCACCGTGCCACAGGTCTGCAAATAAAATTTGCCATTAAACATGAAAAAATTATATGTTAGAACAAACTTTAATAAATCAATCAAAATCTCATTGAGTTCTGGTGTATTGTTCATCTGTAAGAAAGATGCAACAGCTGTCAGACCCTGAGCATGGTTAATAGACGTATACAAAGACTCTATATCTAGAGTTACCAAATATGTGGACTATGGAACTTGGATATAACAATAGGCCCGAAGTATCCTCTAAATACGATGGCAGGGAAATGACAAGTTCTTAAAAAATAGTCACTATACTTGCTGGCATTCTCTGTCAAGGAGCTGTTACCGGAAACAATCGGTCTCCCCATTGGTCTAGTGCGGCTTTTGTGTATTTTAGATAGCAGATATAAAGTCCTAGGGTATTATTATTATTATTATTATTATTATTATTATTATATATTATATTATATATACATGTACAAAGCAAAAATTTAATACAGTACAAAAATAGTAGAGCAATATGTAAGGAAAATAAAGATGCTTGATATGTGTGTAGGAGCAGATGAATAACTAGAGAGATAGACAGTAGAGAGAAAAAGGTGGGAAGTGATGAGGACAGGGTAGAAGGATGAAGACAGGAGGAAGGAGGAGCCTGCTCATAAAAGCTAACATGCTAAGTGAGAGAGGGTGAACAAACAGGAAACAGTGATGTAGATGGGTAGAGCAGGTAAGCTTAGGTGGAGAAAGGCTAGGCTAGCCTGAAGAAGTTTGTTTTAAGGGAGCGTTTGAAGGATTGCAGGGTGCTGGATTGCCTGATAGGATGTGGTAGGTTGTGGGTTGTTAGAGAGGGGCAGCCCTGGAGAAGTCTTGGATGCAGGAGTGAGAGGTAGTTATCAGGTTGGAGTTGAGGCGACCGTCATCAGCAGAGCGGAGGGGAGGAGAGGAAGTGTGGATGGAGATAAGAGAGGAGAGGTAGGGAGCGGTGGGGGAAGAAAGATTCTTGTAAGTTTTGGTGAGGAGCTTGAAGATAATTCTGAAAGGGACAGGAAGCCAGTGTAGAGGTTGACAGAGAGGGTAGGTGTAGGCAGTGCTTTGGGAGAGGAAGATGAGTCTGGCTGCAGCATTTATTATAGATTGTAGGGGTGTGAGACAGAACAGAGGGAGGCCTCTGCTGTTAAGAAGGATCTGATGCAAGCAATGTTGCAGATATGAAAGTGACAGGACTGTGAGAGGGAGCAGATGTGGGGGATGAAGGAGAGAGAGGTGTCCAGGATGACGCCCCCAGGCAGCGGGCTTGGGTGGAGGAGGAGATGGTGGAATTGCCAATAGTAATAGAGATAATAGGGATAGAGGGGATACATGAAGGAGAGAAGACTACGATTTCCACTTTGTCTATGTTAAGCTTCAGAAAATGCTTGGACATCCATGAGGAGGTGGCCGAGAGGCAATCTGACACTTTTGACAGAAGTTCGGGGGAGAGGTCAGGGGAGGAGAGATACATTTGAGTGTCATCGGAATAGTGGTGGTAGTGAAAGCCAAAGGTGGTGTAGAGCGAGAACAGAAGGTGACCAAGAACTGAGCCCTGGGGCATGGCAATGGGAAGAGGACTAGTAGGGGAGGAGGAGCTAGGGGTTGCGACAAAGAAGCAGTCTGAGAGATAGGAGGAGAACCAGGAGTGGACATTGCCAGAGAGGCAGAGGGAGCAAAGGGTGTGGAGCAGGAGAGGGTGATCAACGGTTTCAAAGGCTGCCAATAGATTCAGGAGGATGAGAAGGGAGAAGTGGCCATAAGATTTGGCAGAAAGGAGATCATTTGTGACCTTAGTCAGGGCAATTTCAGTGGAGTGCAAGGGGTGGAACCCAGATTGGAGAGGGTCCAGGATGGAGTGGTCAGCAAGGTAGCCTATTAGACGCTTGTAAACAAGCTGTTCGAGCAACTTGGAGGTTGGGGCAGGACATGGTGGAAATGGGTGCTAGGATGGGATCAAGGGAAGAGGTGAAAGCCGCGACATCAAGGGAATTGAGGTTCTTAAGGGAAAGAATACGTTTGGGTGATGGGGAAAAGATGGGGAGGAAGAAAGGGGGGAAGGAGATAAGATGATGATCAGAGAGGGGGAGGGGAGAGATGATGAAGTCAGACAGGGAGCATGAGCGTGAGAAAACGAGGTCAAGGGAACGGCCCAGGTTGTGGGTTGCTGTTGAAGTCTACTGTGATAGGCCAAGGGAGGAGGAGAGGGAAAAATGTTTTGTGGTGCTGGGGTCTGAGGGATTGTAAACAAGGATGTTAAAGTCACCTAGGATAAGGGTAGGGAGGTCAGAAGACAAAAAGTGGAGGAGCCAGACTCCAAAGTTTGTCAATTAATCTGGAGGGGGGACCATGTAGACAACAGCAACACGGAGATATATGTGGTGGTAGATGCAAATGCAGTGGACCTCAAAGGAGGTGAAAGTGAGAGAGGGCACAGGGGGTATGACGCTAAATGTGCAGGAAGGGGTGAGGAGGATGTCCACTCCACCGCCAGGCCTGGGGGTGTGGGAGAACGAGAGACCGCCATAGGAGAGGGCAGCAAGGGAAATAGTATCAGAGGTTTAGAGCCAGGTTTCAGTGATGGTGAGAAGGTTGCATGAGGTAAAAATGAAGAGGTCATGTATGGCAGGGAGTTTGTTGCGGATGGATCTGGCATTCCAGAGAGCACAGGAGAATGGGAGAGAAGTAACAGGAATTATGTGGATTAGATTGGAGAGGTTGCATGAGTGAGGTATGGCACAAGAGAGGGGGATGGGACATGGACAGATGTTAAGGGTGGGTATGGGAAAGGAAGTGGAGGTATGGGACAGGGTATTGGGTGAGTAGGATGGGTAGGAAGGTAGAAGGTGTGAGAGAGGAGGGAGGTGGATGGAGAGCCAAGGGCCATGACAGTATGAAGGAGGCACAAATAAGTGATAATGTCAAGAATAACGGAGAGAGAGGTTATTAAGAACTGAAACGTGTGCAAAATAATAGAAAGCAGGAATATCAAAATAAAATATTTTGGCAGAGAAATTTAGTACAAGGTTAAGAGATGTCCCAAGCAGTCAGCAGAAACAACATCAGCATGGTTTCATCTTTCAATGTGCAGGAAAGGATTTCCAAAAGGAGTTTCCAGGAAATGCAGGTATTTTAGATTGAAATGTAAAATATGTCAATGGTTGTTGTTGGTAAAGTTGCTGTAGAGCAGGGTATTAAGTAAATTTAAAATTGTAATCGGTTCCCAAATCACAAGAAATGCGGAACCTGGTTACATGTAGGACCGCACAGTGCAATACACAAAGAGAGACATATAATAGCGGTGGTGTCCACCAGACCCTCTATAGATTGTAGTTTATTAACAATATTGGTTAGATGTGAAATGCTTAAATGTTAAATCACCTATAGTTAATATCACTCAATTATGCAATTTTGATATCAAATCTTTGCCACATGGCATTAGAAAGAGGGGTGCTGCCACATTGGTCCCTGGTACAGTAGGTAAATAGAAGAGAGACAAAGTTGGACCAATTTAAGGCGCACTAATAGTGAAAAACATGTAGGTACTATAATGTGATGGCTGACATAAATCTATACCAGTGATAGATGTAGGGGGTAAAGAAAAAAGAAATTAAATAAAATATAACTTTTAATAAATTCATGTAAAAAGGTGAAATATATACCTAAAAATAAAATTCACTTCTCTCTATAAATTTCTACCACAGTATATAATAAACAGGGAGCCTTGGGAAAAATAAATAAATAATGCCTTAAAGTGAGGCCAGAATAGGATGGCAGTTGGTAATGGTGCTAAAGTAACATATTAATAAATAAATTATGACATACCATAAAAATTAACACCATATACCATTGATATTAATAGGCCAGACACTCAGAGGAAATTCAGCTTGTAAAGTTGTAACAACCTGGAAGGAAAATATTTATTGTGCCAACATTGTAACACAATTGTAACAAAATCAAATATAACAATTTTTCTTCATTCCCCCAGTGATACAAATATGGCCAGACTGGAGCAGAGCATGTTAAGAAAAATATCATATAAACATATGGACTCAATAATAGTACCCATCAGGTTCTGAATTCCCTAATCTAAAATAGCATAAGCTGTCCCTAGAGAGGTGCCTAGCCGCCTCACGGCGGGACTTCACTCCGTAACAAACGGAGTATATATGACCCTATTCTGAATTTAAGTGCTCCATAGTGAAACTATATAAAGGTGACCTGGATGGATAGTAAAAAATAATAGAGCAATGAAAAATAAAATCAAACAACAGGGAAGCCGAGGTGCACCTCGGCAACCCCTTACCGCCAACACGCGTTTCACCAACTGGCTTTGTCAAGGCTGGTGGGCGTCATGTCCTGACATTATTTTTATGTCCGTGTGTGCACCAATGAGACACATGGACCAAAATCATGTGGTTAGGAAATATAACGTCCACGGACCTCCTACATTATATGTAAACAAACAGACGTCACAATTGACGTATTCATGGCAACGCTTGCACACAAAAAATAATTCATACAATTAATGAGCATAACAGTAGTTCGACATTATAACAACTTATATAGGTGTCCGCCAGATGCAATTATTGATAATAGACAGAAGTATAATAAAAGTATGATACAAGTAACTGCCTGTAGCGGACCTGCTATCTCACTTGCAGAAAAAATAAGAAAAGAGCACAATAATATAATTTCAAATACAGTGTGCATAATACAAAAAAATGTGATATAATATATGTCAGTAAGAGAAATCCCACCGATATGTCCCAAAGGAATAGTTATTGATAAGGCTAACATTAAAACCTATATATTCAGTTCCCCATTGAAAAACTTAAGGACATATCAGTCAGGAACGCAGGTTGAGAAATAGAGGCGTCCCTCATTCTCATTGGACACTTATACAAGAAAGAATGGCCACTGATATTGATATATCCATGACAACCTTAATATTCATTAATAATGGGGACCCTTATGAAGTAAAGCCCCTTTACAGAATACAATTGATGATTAATCCACTATAACATTCCAATTATATTTGATCGATTTGAAGGAGAAATATTTATAGCAGCCATAAATCACCCAAAAATTCTAAATTGCTACAAAAAGAATTTGATATTAATATTGCAGTTTTAAAGCCACAACCCTAATGATAATAATCAAGGGTATGAGATAACACATGAATGTTAGGGGTATTCAGAATGGGTTGGAGTATTATTGAAAGATATGTTGAATATGTAAGAATTATAACATCCAAAAATAAGAGGGAGAGGCAGAGAAAGGGAAAGAAAAAAATAGTAATTAAAGACACTGGTAGAAAACAATTGTGTGAGTGTGAAAAAGAAAAGAAAAGAAAAGAAAAGAAAAGAAAAGAAAATAAGATTAAATGAAATAAAATAAATACAATAAAAATTATAAAAAAATGTGAAAAATATGAAAAATATATAAAATAAAAATGAGTAATAATAATGTAGGGGGTGTTAGTGAAGAAATTGAGTAAAAGTGCAAATGAATAGTGTTAAATGTGATTGCTAAATATGATAAGAGTTGGAAAGTAATTGTGGGTGTTAATTGGGTGAGTGAGTGAAAAGGTGAATAAATGGGTTAATGATATGTATATGTGCTGATGAATTCATATATGAAGTATTGAATTGTAACATAGGGAAGGTAAAAGAAAACGAAATGTGAAGAAATGATGTTGTGCAAGGTGAAATGTGTAAGGATTCCATGGGAAATGGACTGGAAAAACTAGATCCCTTAATGGATCATCTCAAACCGCCTCTTCATCCATTATAAAAATTATTGAATTATAAAAACATGGAATAATTTGCATTCTTGTTTAACCCATTTGGGGAAAAGGAACCCATTAAGATGATTAACCTTGCTTCTTTCTGCCACAGAATTTTCTCCCAATCTCCTCCTCGAATGTGTTTGTCCACTTTAAGGAGAGCAAAAGCTTTCAAAACCTTGTGATTGCAATCATGGGCTCTAAGGAAATGTTTAGCAACTGGGGTCAGAGTCTTAAAATTAGTCTTGTCTGCTACAGCATTTTTTATAGATCTTATGTGTTCAAGAATACGTTCTTTAAGTTTCCATTTAGTTTTACCTACAAACAGGTAATTGCATGGACGCTTCAAGCAATAGATCACCCCTTGTGTATCACAATTTATAAAATTGTTTATTTCCCATTGTTTGCCATATTTATCAACATAATTTTTACATGGCATCATATTTGGACATGCCTTGCAACGACCACAACTAAAAAAAACCTTTAGTAATGGTCTTGTGTTTGGGTCTGGAAGAATAATGACTTTTGACCAAATGATTGCGTAAATTAGGGGACTTTCTCCAACTCATATTGATAGAATCACCGACAACTTAATTAAAAGCAGGATCTGTTTTAAGAATATGAAGATGCTTATTGAGGATACATTGTATTGCATTGGCTTCATTGCAATATGTGCCAACCATTCTTATGATTTTCTGTTTTGAAGTATTGGGAGGATCTCTTGCAGGGTTAATCAAGGTCTCTCTATTCAAATGACGACTCTCCTGATAAGATTGTTTAATTATTTTGGACTTGTATCCTCTTTGTGTCAGTCTCTGCTTAAGCTCCAGCGCTCTTCGATTGGATATGGAATTATCTGAGATATTACGCCGAAGGCGCCTATATTCACCCTTGGGGATCCCTCTGATCGTAGATCTAGGATGGGAACTGGTGTAATATAGAAGGCTATTCGTAGCCGTTTCCTTTCTGAAAATATCCGTAGCTATAGATCCATCTTTCTTTTTATTTATAGTTAGATCCAAATAATTAATGGACTCTTGACTCATAGTTAGTGTGAGTCTAAGATTAATGGTATTACAATTGAGTAAGTCTACGAATGTTTTTAGATCTCTCTCAGTGCCATTCCAGAAAAAAAGTATATCGTCGATATACCGAGCCCAAATCAAAATATGGTCGGCATATCGATCGTAGGCCTCTTGGAATACCACCTCACGCTCCCACCAGCCCAGATATAAATTGGCATAGGTGGGAGCGCAGGTGGTACCCATGGCTGTCCCACGGAGCTGAAGAAACAGCTGGTCATTAAAGAGGAAAAAATTGTTCTTCAAGGCAAAATTTTAAAGTTTTATGAGGAAGTCATTGAAGGGTGAAGCTGCCATAGTGTCTAAAAAATATTTAGTAGCCTGTATACCAGCATCATGACTGATGCTGGTGTACAGGGACTCAACGTCCAAAGGAACCAGCCATGTGTTGATGGGAATTTTTACATCATAGATTTTAGATAGAATATCCATGGTATCTCTAGTATACGATAGTAGACTGGTAACATGATGTCTCAAATGTTTATCTAAAAAGACACTGGCAGCTTCAGTAATACAATCGTTCCCAGATATAATGGGTCTCCCCGGTGGATCTACCCTATGTTTGTGCACTTTTGGTAGCATATAGAAAGTGGCAATGCGGGGATTATCAAGCCAGAGGAAGTCAAAATTAGTTTTGGTAATAATGTTGTTGGTTTTGGCATTTGTTAGAAGATTGGAGAGATACAATTGGAGACAATTGTCAAGTGGACTGATAAGTAGTCTTTTATAACACTGTGGGTCATCCAGTTGACGATGGGCTTCTCTAATATATTTCTCTTTTGGCCATAGTACCACATTTCCCCCCTTGTCAGATTGTTTGATAATTATATCATCCCAGAGCTTGATCTCATTAATAGCTTGGTGTTCATCCTTAGTAATATTATGTTGGAAAAGGTATTGGTTTAATCTTCAATGAATCTAAATCTTTAGAAACAGGGTATTAATCTGTTTCCTCTGTTTTCCTCCTGTTTAACTCCGGTGTAACTCCGAAATTAAACTCCACTTAAAATTATCCACTTTAAATTTGTACACTAAAGTGCCACAAGGCCTAGCAGCCTGCACTAAGCTAACGGACAAAATTCAGAAAATTTAAATTAGTCACAGTAATGATATTAGACTGTCTAGCTTCCCCTATTAATTTCTGATATGATGACAAGAATTCCACTAGTAGGATTAGAAATCAACATTCTGTAACATGATGAATCATTTAGTTGGCAAGATGCTTCTGCAATATATGTGTTTTTGGACCACAGGATAACATTGCTGCCATTGTTAGTTGGCTTTACAGTGATGCTCATCCAGGATTGTATCTCCTTCAAAGCTAATGCTTCCTCATGTGTCAAATTGGCACACAAAGATCTAGTCTTGGGCACATATATAAGTCAATATAAGTCTTGGGATACCATTCTTTAAAAGTAATAAACTCTGGGAACTTTTTTAGGTCTGGAAAGAAGTTGATAGGTCAGAAAAAACCTGTGTTGATATTTTGCATCATGGTGCCTTTATGTTAATTTTTCAATCTCCAGTTTACTTGATATGTCAGCTGGTATCGGGGTCTGTTATTTAATTCCTGATTGTGGCTCATAATAATTTGATTTTAAGTCTTCATTACTACTTAATCTCTATGCATAAGTTTTTTATGTTGCAAAACTAATATCTGGTTTAATTCACATCTTCATCCAGGTGGTGCAGCTCATTAATTCAGATCGATGCTTCCTTATTGGTGCTGCTGACAAAATTACTTACACATTTACATACCTCCCAACATTTGAGAATTCGAAAGAGGGACAAATTTTTGTGGTCTTGTAGAGGGGGGGGGGGGGGTTTGGGTGGGGGGGGGGGGGGGGGTTTGTAACGCCAAGTGAGCGTATCAGGGAAAGTGGGTGTGTATTGTACCACCCAGACCAGCGGGTCTAGTGCCTGCCCTTTTTATTTATTAAGCCATCCATATGCCTGCCTCCATGTCTGCCCCCAAATGTCAATACCTTTCTTCATGTCTGCCCCCTATTGCCAGTGCCTGCCTCCATGTCTGTCCCCTATTGCCAATGCCTGCCTCCATTTCTGCCCCCAAATGCAAGTGTCAACCTCCTTCTACTTATTGCCAGTGCTTGCCTCCATATCTGCCTCCTATTGCCAGTGCCAGCCTCCATCTTCCCCCTGTTGCCAGTGCCAGCCTCCATCTGCTCCCATTTGCCAGTGCCAGCCTTCCTCTGCCCCCTATTGCCAGCCTCCATCTGCCCCCTATTGCCTGCCTCCATCTGCCCACTATTGTCAGACTCCATCTGCCCCCAAGTGCCAGCCTCCTTCTACCCCTTATTACCAGTACCTGCCTCCGTATCTGCCTCCTATTGCCAGTGCCAGCCTCCATCTGCCCCCTATTGCCAATGCCTTCCTACACATCTGCCTCCTATTGCCAGTGTCAGCCTCCATCTGCCCCCTATCGACAGTGCTAGCCTTCATCTGCCCCCCATATGCCAGTACCTGCCTCCATGTCTGCCCCTATTGTCTGTGCCTGCCTCCAAGGCTGCCCCCAAATTAATTGCCAGTGCCAGTCTCCTTATGCCCCCTATTGCCAGTGCCAGCCTCCAATGTGATGGCTGCCCCCAATTACCAGCCTCAATCTGCCCCCTATTGCCAGCCTCCATCTGCCCATATATGCCAGTGCCAGCCTCTATCTGCCCCGATTTGCCAGTGCCAGCTTTCATCTGCCCCCTATTGCCAGCCTCCATCTGCCCCTATTGACAGTGCCAGTCTTCATCTACCCCAATATGCCAGTACCTGCCTCCATGTCTGCCCCCAAATAATTGCCAGTGCGAGCCTCCTTATGCCCCCTATTGCCAGTGCCAGCCTCCAATGTGATGTCTGCCCCCAATTGTCAGCCTCCATCTGACCCCAATTGCCAGCTTTCATCTAACCACATATGCCAGTGCCAGTCTCCATCTGCCACCAATTGCCAGTGCCAGACCCTATTATTTTACTTACCTTTAAAGTCTTCATTCCTCGGTGGTGCTCCCACCTCTCTCCCTCTGTCCGGTGGCGTTTGGTCTGCGTCACGTGACAGCAGGACCGGTGCTAGGGTGTTTGGCGCCCCTTTGAAAATTTTAAATTTGTATCCTTCTGTTTAACACTTTAACACCTGTAACCATCCTAGATTATAGTAACCATCATAAAAAACAATATTATAACAACAATAAAAGAACGCTATACAATTCCCATCTTAAAAACAGCGAAACAATAGTGACTATATATTTTATCATTCTTGTCTCCCCAGCTCCCAGTATCCCCCATAATGCCTCTCCAGCCCACAATATCCCCATCATCTCTTCAGCCCCCATTATCCCCATCATGTCTCTATACCCCCCCAGTATCCCCCGTCATGTCTCTCCAGACCCCAGTATCCCCAATCATGTGTCTCCAACCCCCCAGTTTTCCCACCATGTCTCTCCAGCTCCCAGTATTCCCCATCATTTGTCTCCAACACCCAGTATTTCCATCATGTGTATCTCCAGCTCTCAATATTCCCCATCATGTCTCTCCAGTCTCTCAGTATTCCCCATCATGTCTTTCAAGCTCCCAATATTCCCCATCATGTCTCTCCAGCTCTCAGTATCCCTCATCATGTGTCTCTAGCTCTCAGTATCCTCCATCATCCCTCTCCAGCCCCCCAGTATCCCCAATCATGTCTCTCCAGCCCACCAAGTATTACAGACTCCCGGTATTCCCATCATGTCTCCAACCCCCCAGTATCCCCCATCATTTGTATCCAGCCACCCACTATCCCCCATCATGGCTCCAGCACCTCAGTATTCCCCATCATGTCTCCAGCCCTCCAGTATATTCCATCAAATGTCCAGTCCCACAGTATACCCATCATGTGTCTCCAGTCCCCCCTTAGTATCCCCATCATATCTCCAGCCCCCTAGTATTCCTTCATCCTGGGCCTGATCCAGAACAAAGCCGATGCACTGTGCTTACTAAAGCACAGCGTATTGGCGTCTACTCTCCCCGACACTCCCGCTGTGCGGCCGTATTTTCCCTTGCTTATGACGGCTGAAGGCTACCCTAACTTCAGCCGGCGTAAGCAACGGAAAATACGCTCACACAGGAGTAACCACGTTGTAAGCCCTCCCTCCCTCCCTTATTAAACTAACTCCCCCTGCCCACCTTCACTAACCTTAACGTAGTAACGATGGGGGGAAGACCCCTCCAGCGTCACTATGCTGTTCCTACGGACACCCGATCGTTGATCGTGCGTTGCCGTAGCTCCCCCGGGCAACATCTGCCCGGCGCATGTGCAGATCGGCTTTACAGCCGATCTTACACCCCCCGTAGCTAGCACGGCGGGCGTAGTTCTGGATCAGGCCCCCTGTCTCCAGCCCCTCAGTATGCTGCATCAAGTATCTCCAGTCCCCCCCATCATGTATCTCCAGTCCCCCAGTATCCTCCATCATATCTCCAGCCTCTCAGTATTCTCCATCAAGTGTCTCCAGTCCTCCATCATGTATTTCCAGCCCCCCAGTATCCTTCATCACATCTCCAGTCCCTCAGTATTCTCCATCATGTGTCTCCAGTCCCCCCATCATGTATCTCCAGCCCTCCAGTATCCTGCATCACATCTCCAACCCCTCAGTATTCTCCATCAAGTGTCTCCAGTCCCTCCAGGATCCACCATCATGTCTGCAGCCCTTAATATTACCAATAATTGGCCGGATCCAGAACTACGTCCGTCTTCCATAGACAGACGTAATTCAATAAACAGTAGCTACTGCGCATGCGTAATCTGCATATCGTTTCAATACGATTGCGTATATGCGATCTTGCTATATAACCAGAAGGATAGTGCCCTCCTTAATTAGTTTGCTGTATTTGGCCATGTCTGTGGCCGTAGGTCTGGATCTGCCCCAAAGGGCCTAAATCAGACTTTATATTGTATTCTGTACATTAGCATCCATTGCGGAAGCTGACATATGGATTTACTTAAGAACACATTAAACAATAATACAAGGGAAAGCTTTGTATCTTAAAAAACTAAAACTTATGCAATTAAAAAGTCAATAAAAAAGGGTTCCAAAAATGTATTCTTCTTCTACTGATTGTTTATAGAAAAATGTCCATAAAAATCTAGTTGGTAATAAGATAATATGAATAAATAGATAGAATTAAAGATCAATAAATGTACTAAGCCCTAATGGGCCATATTCAGACTTAATAACATACTTAAAAATATGCATGCCATGTGCATACAGATGTGACACTTTATAACGTTTCTAAAATAACGCCATGTCACGGTATGCATGGAAGGCGTTTATAAGCTCGCATTTCAGGAAATGTGTCAAAAGGCTGCAGTAATGCTTTGCACCTAGCAGGTGGCATTTTAGACTGGAGTGTTTGGAACATGGTTTCGCATTGTCTAAGTGGATATGTCGTGTTTAATGGAGGCCAGAAGGGGAGAGCAGTGACTAGCGGTTCTGATACAAATCTCTTCTCCTTTCCACTGATTTTAACTGTGCCTTAACAAAACATGACAGGCATGTTTAGGCTGCACATAAACTGAGGAAAAAATCATGTGTGTATGCTCCCCTCATTTAACTATCTATCCTCATCAAGCATGTAATGCAACAGTGGTATTGTCATTCTTTGCATACTAATAATGATGAATTATTACATCCATATCTTATTCCTCTGACTCCTCTGATTTAGTAGGATAGTAAAGGGGTATGGTATTCCAGCATAACCGCAAGCTCCCTCATTAAGTTGGGGTAGCATAGCCTTTTACTATCCTACAAAATTATTTTCTAAACAACTGATGTTATGATTTAAGACATAACAATGTAATATGCACAATAGCGCTATTAACATAACTGACTGCAGGTCAGCAGTGGGATGTAACACAGCAATCGGTGTGCTGATTGAGAGGTTCCATTGATATAATAAGCACTATACTACAAATTACAGAGTATTTTACCCAGAATTTTTGCCTACAACATTGATCAAGAGGAATCAGTTTATAGTGGTGTAACAGTAGATAACACTTACTAGATCGCTACCAGTGTTTTCTGCTTTCTATTTAATGCCTAGTGAGGAACACACGGCAATCAGCTGTGAACATCGGAGATTGCTGTGAACATCAGAAACATAATATTTTACTCAATTTTTCACAGTGGTGGAGCCAATTTATAATATGTATTATCAGTAAGATTTTTTTTTATCATAATAGGTTGTTAAATAGTGCTAGTCAATTCATAAACTGGGCAGACACTGGTTGATAATCCTGTAGATCAGTCAAACAAATGTAGGATTTTCTCAGCTTCCAAAAAAACAGTAAAACAACACTTTACCCAAACCAATAATTTATCAACATGCCAGAATATCGTGTAGTGTAAATAAACAAATAATTAATTAATTAAATGTGTAAATGTGGTTATGTACATTTTCAGACCTGCATGTTTGAAACAATATACATGTAATACATTAATTGTTTTCAGGATATGACATGCTCTGTTCATTTTAATGGATGCTGAATTAACAAAGCAGATTAAGCTGCAAAATACTGTACATCAACAGCACAGTTCTAAAAATGTGATACAGTTTATTATAAGTATAAACATTTGCTGAAGATTGGAGCTAAGCTTCTAATTACTGATTCCCCTAATGCAGGGCTCCACATATCCCAGTTACTACCATACCACTGGAACTAGAAATTTTAACCTTGCACCCAGGATCACATATAGACGTTTCTGAGGAAAAGTGAACAATGCAGTTTATCCAAGGGGCCACATCTGTCCTGCTCCCCATGTCTTCTGAAACAGCCAGGAGAGAAGCTTCCTGCACCATATATTTATGTAGTAGAGTAGCAGAGACAGGGATCAGCCAAAGCCGCACTATGTGCAGTTTGACTTTGGCTGATCCCTGTCTCTACTACTCCTGCAATAGCTGCTGCTGCATATCTATATACTATGCTGCTCTAACAGCTTCTGTTTGTCTGGGTGCCAAATTAAATTTCTAAATGGTCTGAGAGTCCTTCAGGTGCATTTTGGCAAACTCCAGGTGGGCTTCCATGTGCTTTTTACTAAGTAGTGGCTTCCGTCTGACCACTCTACCATACGGGCTTGATTGGTGGATTGCTGCAGAGATAGTTGTCCTTCTGGAAGGTTCTCCTCTCTCCACAGAGGAATGCTGTAGCTCTGACAGAGTGACCATCGGGTTCTTAATCAACTCCCTGACTAGGCCCCTTTTCCCCCAATCGCTCAGTTTAGATGGCCGGTCAGCTCTAGGAAAAGCCCTGGTGGTTCCGAACTTCTTTCATTTACAGATGATGGAGGCCACTGACCTTCAAAGCAGCAGATATTTTTCTGTATCCTTCCCCAGATTTGTCCCTCGAGACAATCCTGTCTGGGAGGTCTACAGACAATTCCTTTGACTTTATGCTTGGTTTGTGCTCTGACATGCACTGTCAAGTGTAGGACCTTATATAGACAGGTGTGTGCCTTTCCAAATCATGTTCAATCAACAGAATTTACCAGAGATGGACTCCAATTAAGATGTAGGATCATCTGAAGGATGATCAGTGGAATCAGGATGCAGCTAAGCTCAATTTTGAGCTTCATGGCAAAGGTTGTGAATACTTATGGACATGTGAAAAATAAATATAAAAAGATATTACTAAACATCGATTCATAAAAGAAAAGGAAGATAGGCAGGGAGGAAAGGGGAGGTAAAGGTTTAGGGGCATCTGATATTTAGTCATGTAGTGGAGGAGTGGCCTGATGATATGCAATCCATGGTAGCCATACACCAGAAAAATTGTTGGAAGTGTTGTGAATTATACTAGAAATATATTCAAATTTTTTAAGTGTGCCAAATTTCTTTGGTAATAGTAGAGATGTCTGGGGGGTTGGGTTTCTTCCAGCGTGCAGCTATTTGACATTTTGTAGCATTCAATATGTGCTTAATTAAGAGGTATGTGCATCTAGGGGTATCAGGGATAGAAGTGCTTGTCACCACTGTGATTAAGCATTGGATTTCCTGCCAAAGTATCTTAACCTTCAGGCAGTACCACCAGATGTGGGACAGAGTGTCCTCCTCACCGCAAAAGCTCCAACATGCAGGAGAGGAATTCGGATATATAATACTTAAGTGTTTTGGTGTCAGGTACCACTGATAATAGACTTTATGAGCATTCTCACTTATTTGAACACACAAGGAAGTTTTGGCTACTAGAGACCCATTCCTCTTCCTCAAAAATCTCTCCCATATCTTGCTCCTATCTGAGCTCGCAATTATCTTTTGGAGGGCGATTATAGCGGAGAAGCAGATGATAGAGGGTTGAGATAAGAGCAGCAGGAGATGACCGAAGGGAGCACATGTTCTCTAAAGTAGAGTAGTCAGAGGTAAAGAATTGAGGTGGAGATAATGTATTATAGAAATGTCTGATTTGTAGGTACTGATAAAAGCATAAGAGTGAGGAAGGTGGAGCCTGGTCTGAAGATCCTCAAAGTGGGGAATACTCGAAGGCGAGATAGGTCTCGAAAATTGCGGGTTACTTTGTCCCAAAGAGATATAGAAAAAGCTAAAGTAGGAGGAATAGAGGACATAATAGGTCTATGGCTGGGCTAAAGCCAAAGTAAAAGGATGGGAAAAGAACCTCCGACACACTCGCCTCAATGTACACACATACTCTAGTACCTGGGGGTGAATGCAAGAGAACACATTGTGTTAGATGTGGGGTTTACAAGCTGCCCATATGACTTTTGTAGCTAATTGTTTCAGTAGTTGAAAAGTCTTAGCAGGTACGTGGAATGTATGGGTTTGAAATAGGTACAGAAATAGGTATAGAATATTCATTTTAAGAGAGCTAATCCTACCTATGTAGGATATCAAAATTTTATCCATGCCTCAAGGTCAGATTTTATAGTTGAAAGAAGTGGTGGGTAGTTGGCGGTATAAAGCTGATGGTATGTCTTGGTTAGGTAACTACATAGATATTTAAGCTTGTGTTTTTGCCAGTGGAAGTTAAAGTTATGTTTCAGTTGCTGAAGAGAAGAGGAAGGAAGATTAAGAGCAAGGATTTCCGTTTTTTTTGCATTGATTTTGTAATTAGAAAGTTTGCCAAAGCCGTGTAAGTCCATAAGAAGGTTGGGGAGAGAGATAGTAGGATTAGTAATAGTCATTAAAATATCACCTGCGTATAGAGAAATGTTATGTTCAGATGGACCTATTGAACTGCTAAAGTGAGTGTGCTGACTGCGCTATCTGATGGTGTGGAATAACTAGAAGCTGCTGAAAGTAAAAGGAGGTATAAATAGTTTTGTGTCTATGGGCCTGATCCAGACCTACGCCCGCGAGCGTAGCGTATGATCGCCCAGGCGTATAAACTTTCATGCCCACGACACTCCCATTGATTGTATCTACTTACGGTGGCTGAACCCTACCCTAACTTTTTCCAGCGTCCGTATGAATTTTCGGACCGATGCGCTGGTCGTACGGGGCTTAGCACGCCCATACTGTACAATTTAAATGGCTATCCCCGCCTCTGTGTAGTTACTCGAGCGTCCGGGCTATGTCGTACAAAACGCACGCCCCTTGGGCGAAAAATACGCTCAAAATACGCTCGCTGTACGCTCATGTCCTTCGGACGACCGGAAGTTGTCATACTGCACATGCGCAGTACGTTTTTTCTCCCGGTTTTACGCTCCCAACCGGCGTACGATCGCTCGCGGGCATAGGTCTGGATCAGGCCTTATGATAGGTTGGTGTTCCCATCACAAACTGAGTTTTCTCTTTTGGGCACTCAAAGTCTTTTTTATTTTGTCAATGTATCATGAACTTAAAACAGAAATATTTAGTATGCATTCAAAATAGCAATATAAGTATATAATCTTTGAACCATTTGTCGTGAAATATCTTGTTTATTTGATACCTATTTTAATAATTGATTTATCCAACAGTGTTAAACACTAAAATAAAATAAAGATCTGTAATCCCCTAATATATATGGACATTTTGGATTGCTCTTAATGGAGATAATAATCTATTAAAGATCAAACTTATAGATGAAAGAAAAAGAAAAAAAGAAAATAAAGAAAAAAATATATTCCAGATAAATAAAAGATTAAACTGGAAAATATTTAGATAAAATAAAATAAAATAAAGATCTGTAATCCCCTAATATATATGGACATTTTGGATTGCTCTTAATGGAGATAATAATCTATTAAAGATCAAACTTATAGATGAAAGAAAAAGAAAAAAAGAAAATAAAGAAAAAAATATATTCCAGATAAATAAAAGATTAAACTGGAAAATATTTAGATAAAATAAAATAAAATAAAGATCTGTAATCCCCTAATATATATGGACATTTTGGATTGCTCTTAATGGAGATAATAATCTATTAAAGATCAAACTTATAGATGAAAGAAAAAGAAAAAAAGAAAATAAAGAAAAAAATATATTCCAGATAAATAAAAGATTAAACTGGAAAATATTTAGATAAAATAAAATAAAATAAAGATCTGTAATCCCCTAATATATATGGACATTTTGGATTGCTCTTAATGGAGATAATAATCTATTAAAGATCAAACTTATAGATGAAAGAAAAAGAAAAAAAGAAAATAAAGAAAAAAATATATTCCAGATAAATAAAAGATTAAACTGGAAAATATTTAGATAAAATAAAATAAAATAAAGATCTGTAATCCCCTAATATATATGGACATTTTGGATTGCTCTTAATGGAGATAATAATCTATTAAAGATCAAACTTATAGATGAAAGAAAAAGAAAAAAAGAAAATAAAGAAAAAAATATATTCCAGATAAATAAAAGATTAAACTGGAAAATATTTAGATAAAATAAAATAAAATAAAGATCTGTAATCCCCTAATATATATGGACATTTTGGATTGCTCTTAATGGAGATAATAATCTATTAAAGATCAAACTTATAGATGAAAGAAAAAGAAAAAAAGAAAATAAAGAAAAAAATATATTCCAGATAAATAAAAGATTAAACTGGAAAATATTTAGATAAAATAAAATAAAATAAAGATCTGTAATCCCCTAATATATATGGACATTTTGGATTGCTCTTAATGGAGATAATAATCTATTAAAGATCAAACTTATAGATGAAAGAAAAAGAAAAAAAGAAAATAAAGAAAAAAATATATTCCAGATAAATAAAAGATTAAACTGGAAAATATTTAGATAAAATAAAATAAAATAAAGATCTGTAATCCCCTAATATATATGGACATTTTGGATTGCTCTTAATGGAGATAATAATCTATTAAAGATCAAACTTATAGATGAAAGAAAAAGAAAAAAAGAAAATAAAGAAAAAAATATATTCCAGATAAATAAAAGATTAAACTGGAAAATATTTAGATAAAATAAAATAAAATAAAGATCTGTAATCCCCTAATATATATGGACATTTTGGATTGCTCTTAATGGAGATAATAATCTATTAAAGATCAAACTTATAGATGAAAGAAAAAGAAAAAAAGAAAATAAAGAAAAAAATATATTCCAGATAAATAAAAGATTAAACTGGAAAATATTTAGATAAAATAAAATAAAATAAAGATCTGTAATCCCCTAATATATATGGACATTTTGGATTGCTCTTAATGGAGATAATAATCTATTAAAGATCAAACTTATAGATGAAAGAAAAAGAAAAAAAGAAAATAAAGAAAAAAATATATTCCAGATAAATAAAAGATTAAACTGGAAAATATTTAGATAAAATAAAATAAAATAAAGATCTGTAATCCCCTAATATATATGGACATTTTGGATTGCTCTTAATGGAGATAATAATCTATTAAAGATCAAACTTATAGATGAAAGAAAAAGAAAAAAAGAAAATAAAGAAAAAAATATATTCCAGATAAATAAAAGATTAAACTGGAAAATATTTAGATAAAATAAAATAAAATAAAGATCTGTAATCCCCTAATATATATGGACATTTTGGATTGCTCTTAATGGAGATAATAATCTATTAAAGATCAAACTTATAGATGAAAGAAAAAGAAAAAAAGAAAATAAAGAAAAAAATATATTCCAGATAAATAAAAGATTAAACTGGAAAATATTTAGATAAAATAAAATAAAATAAAGATCTGTAATCCCCTAATATATATGGACATTTTGGATTGCTCTTAATGGAGATAATAATCTATTAAAGATCAAACTTATAGATGAAAGAAAAAGAAAAAAAGAAAATAAAGAAAAAAATATATTCCAGATAAATAAAAGATTAAACTGGAAAATATTTAGATAAAATAAAATAAAATAAAGATCTGTAATCCCCTAATATATATGGACATTTTGGATTGCTCTTAATGGAGATAATAATCTATTAAAGATCAAACTTATAGATGAAAGAAAAAGAAAAAAAGAAAATAAAGAAAAAAATATATTCCAGATAAATAAAAGATTAAACTGGAAAATATTTAGATAAAATAAAATAAAATAAAGATCTGTAATCCCCTAATATATATGGACATTTTGGATTGCTCTTAATGGAGATAATAATCTATTAAAGATCAAACTTATAGATGAAAGAAAAAGAAAAAAAGAAAATAAAGAAAAAAATATATTCCAGATAAATAAAAGATTAAACTGGAAAATATTTAGATAAAATAAAATAAAATAAAGATCTGTAATCCCCTAATATATATGGACATTTTGGATTGCTCTTAATGGAGATAATAATCTATTAAAGATCAAACTTATAGATGAAAGAAAAAGAAAAAAAGAAAATAAAGAAAAAAATATATTCCAGATAAATAAAAGATTAAACTGGAAAATATTTAGATAAAATAAAATAAAATAAAGATCTGTAATCCCCTAATATATATGGACATTTTGGATTGCTCTTAATGGAGATAATAATCTATTAAAGATCAAACTTATAGATGAAAGAAAAAGAAAAAAAGAAAATAAAGAAAAAAATATATTCCAGATAAATAAAAGATTAAACTGGAAAATATTTAGATAAAATAAAATAAAATAAAGATCTGTAATCCCCTAATATATATGGACATTTTGGATGGCTCTCAATGGAGATAATAATCTATTAAAGATCAAACTTATAGATGAAAGAAAAAGAAAAAAAAAATATTTCAGCAAATATACTAAATATTAAAAAACGATAAAAAAATCTTAGGGGAGAAAGAGAAAAGGAGAAAAAAATAATAATTTACAGAATAGAGAAAGAATAAAAAAGACTATACTTTTGATATTACAGTAGATAAAATTAAAATTAAATAAAGATATATTATAAAGAAGATACTTACTTGATACTAGATATAATAATTGTTAGATACTTACCTGATTAATATATTGAAATCAATCGCTATTCACATGATACTAGATATAATAATTTCTAGATACTTACCTGATAACTATCTTAAGATTACTCACTACCCACATGATTTATATATTTAAGTTATATTTTACACTTAACACATATTTATGAGATATATATATACAAATTTCATATAATCTGGTTACATGTTTTATAATCACTACATATCACGTAATTATTATTTATTTTATATTTTATATTTTATTATATTTTATATAGTTATTATTCAGATTAATTTATATTATAGCACTTCACATTATTAATTACTACACTATAGTATATTTTATATCTATTTCATTTATATGATACCACATGTAATTTATCACTTAATATTATCAGGTCAATATACTAAAATAAAATAAAATAAAAAGGTAGTATTCATGAAAAAAATAAATACTGTAAATATTACAGGTTTACAATATTTCATTTTCTTTATTTTCTTATGTATTAATTAATCTTTCATTAAAAATAGCAATATAATTACTTATGCTTGAATTATGTGCATTTGTGCAAAATATAATGATAATATTACTACCATCATAGTTGAATAAACATTGACTTTAAAAAATATTTTGTCTATTTATATATGATTTTTGAAATTGAATCTATAACAATAAATGTCACTAGTAGTATTGTAACAAAATACATAAGAACAAATTTCATAATGAAATAAGATTCATTCCTTTTATTAATGAGTAGTTAAAATTATTTAGAACGCTTTCAATTAAAACTGCAAGATCCAGATACATTGTTAACAATATCAGATTCTCCTGATTGGAGAATAGACACATCAATCTTCAAGTCAACCAATAAGATATAGCCTCAGTATATTTAAACCCTCAATTGGTAATCCACCAATTGATACCTCCGACGAAGCATAAGTGAAACGCGCGTCAGGTCAGGCGGGTTATGCACAAACACCCGCCAATGCTGTTTTTTAAAAAATTGTAAAGTCCGATAATTTAATTACAATAGATATTAGATAAGCCACGGCTGTAAGCTCTGCAGACATAGGGGCTATCATAAAGATATAGAACCGCGACAGAGCGGGGATATCTATGTGTCCTACGGCATATATGGACACAGGCTGCATAGTTAGCATAAGCCCTCTATGTGAATAGAAAACTTTCACCATTGTGGTATATTAAACGTCATCCTCAGTATAATTTTCTGGCTGCTTGACAAAGGAGCAATATATTAGAGCTGTTGTATATATGACAGCAGTTTAAAGATGACACTATTTTTATTGACTAACTAATTAGAGACTATCAAGCAGTCAAAAGTATAAATAGCAATGCACTAGAAACTTACTAGATACATTGTCAAACAAATGTGAATTAATACCAATTGAAGATATAAAATCTGAATTAGTTACTAAAGTGGTATATTACCCAATCTAAATAAAACTTTATTAAAAACTTTATTATGTATATTACTATACATAACTGCTGGCAATAATAGTTTATGAAGTTAAATAAATTAAATATAGATACCAGGTGGAAATTATGCTATAAACTTAAACAGAGCTGTGGTGTTGAATAATTTCATAACAAATAAGGGACTATTACAAGTAGTTTTAAGAAAATGTATCAGTGTTTAACACTGTTGGATAAATCAATTATTAAAATAGGTATCAAATAAACAAGATATTTCACGACAAATGGTTCAAAGATTATATACTTATATTGCTATTTTTAATGCATACTAATAAAATATTTCTGTTTTAAATTCATGATACATTGACAAAATAAAAAAGACTTTGAGTGCCCAAAAGAGAAAACTCAGTTTGTGATGGGAACACCAACCTATCATAGACACAAAACTATTTATTGAAACGATTTAAATTTCTCGGTGCATCGTCCTTTATTATAAGGATCATAAAGTCTGAAAATTTTATACACTGGTGCCCGATCCTATCTTTCTCGTTTCAGTAAAAGGAGGTACCCTGACTCCTATAAGTGATGCCTTCAAAGGAGAATCAAATGCTGATATAGAAAAAATGGATTTAATCAGCGCTAAAAGTAAGGGATAGTATAAAGCCAGTGGGGTTGATATGTATTGGGTTTCAACCGCTGTGTAAATACACTAATTGGTCACAAAAACACAAACAACAGATAGTGGTGGCTAAAGAAGATTTACTGTGGTGTCACATAATTATAAGTATTGCTACATTTGCGTTATATATTGCTACTATACCTAATTACCGACTAACAATCCTTACAAGTGGCATTACCTGCGGACATTGCTGGACCTATTGAAATGCCTGTTATATTGGGATTTTCTCTGAGTTTAATAGCTAACGGTTCAATCATCAGTGCAAATATATTAAGCCTTGTCTAGTGCCATTATGAATAAAGAAAGGAGAGCATTTAAATCCATTGGCGAGGACAGAAGCTGTGGGGTTAAAATATAGGGCGGCTACAGCTCTAAGAAAGGGACCATTCATACCCATGCTTGACAGTGTCTGTTGCATATATGGCCAGCCAATTCTGTCAAATGCCTTCTCTGCGTCAAGCACCACGACAAGAGAAGGAAGAGATCTAGAGTTGGCAATATGAATAAGATTGATAGCTCTTCTAGTGTTATGCGAGGCCTGGCGGCCAGGATTGAAACCTACCTGATCTGGGTGAACCAGGGATGCAATAACCCCATTTAACCGGTTGGCCAGGATTTTAGCAAAAAGTTTCAGGTCGACATTTAAAAACAAGATAGGTCTATAGTTGCCACAAGAGTTAAGGTCTCACCCCCATTTGGGAACAACCACTATCTCTGCCCTCGTGGTAGCCATGTCAAATTTTGCGCCCGAGAGAATAGCATTGAAGAGGCTTAGAAGCATGGGCATAAGTTGGGGTGCAAATTTTTTATAATAAATAGTGGTTAGACCATCCGGGCCTGGGGCACAGGCATTTTTTAGTTCTTTAATAGTGTTCAGTATTTCTAGAGAGGTATTCTCCCTCTTTATAAAGGAGTTTTGTACAGTGGAAATTTTAGGGATATGATATGTATAAAATCTAATTTGGTAGAAAGAGTCAGTGGGTCAGTGATTTGTGGATCCAAATTATAAAGAGAGGAGTAAAATTCCTGAAAGGAGTCTGCAATCAGTTTGTTGTCATATATGATAGAGCCATCAGAAGCTTTGATGGAAGTAATGTGATTTCCGGTGCGCTTAACTCTCAATTTTTGAGCAAGGAGATGATCTGCTATATTGCCCTTCTCGTAATATTTCTGTCGGAGCCATTGCATGGCTATGGCATCTTTTTTGGAGAAAAGTTGATGGAGCTGGCCTTTGATGGCTAACAACTTAAGATATGTTCTTCGTTTAGGGTATCTGTTGAAGCATGAGGATAAGAAGGCAATCTGTGTCTCAAAGATGCAGGCTTTTTCAGCTTTGTTTCTAGTGGCTGAAAAAACAATCAAGATACCCCTAATAGAAGCTTTATGTGTTTCCCAAATAATAGAGGAAGATACTTCAGAAGAAGTGATCCAGGAAACATAATCAGACAGGGCCCCTGATATAGTCTTGATATGGTCCTGTCTCAGAAGTAGGGACTCATCTAGACGCCACTTTGGAGGTGAAGGGGGGGTGGATAGATTGAGTGCTAAAGACACTGAGGAGTGATCAGACCAGGTGAGTAATGAAAGCATATGTTAAACGCTGGGTAAGGGTACGATCAACAAAAATCATGTCAATATGGGGGTTTAGGTTATGTGGTGCAGAGAAATGAGTGAACTGTTTACTTGATGGGTAAAGAACACGCCAGGAGTCATACAAATCATAGCACTTAAGAATGGAGCAGAGAGTTCTGGAGTGACAAAGCGAGCTCAGATGGGGTGCAGAGGGTCCAGAGCGATCAGATGTGGGATCTAGGATCGTATTAAAGTCCCCACCAATTATAACATATCCCTGAGCTACCTGCAATAACATTTTTAAAAAATCCAGAAAAAAAGGCACTCTGTCCAACATTTGGAGCATATACTGAGGCTATAGTGAGCTTAGTGGAGCCTATTGTACCTACGAGAATTAGGTACCGACCTTGTGGATCTGCAATAGAGGAAGCAACTAGGAATGGGACTTTTCTATGAAATAGTATAGCCGTACCTTTCTGTTTTGTATTGGAGGAAGCATAGAAAGTTAAGGGATAAAATCTGTTGCTAACTAATAAAGTAGTAGGGAAGATCTATAAGCATATAATATAGCAGACTGAGAAATTGGAAAAAGTCCTAGGATCAGTGTCCAGCAAATGCTTTCTGTGTAAAAGTCTTAATCCATGCTGGATAATTATACAAATAAGTCAAAGACAGGAACAATGAATTGACCAACAGGTGA
Organism: Limnodynastes dumerilii; assembly: GCA_011038615.1. Classification (NCBI taxonomy): domain Eukaryota; kingdom Metazoa; phylum Chordata; class Amphibia; order Anura; family Limnodynastidae; genus Limnodynastes; species Limnodynastes dumerilii. Next base: position 51,765 of record WWET01005119.1, read on the forward strand.
GTCAAGCTTCAGACCAATCCATTGAAGGAGGCGCTTGAATCTTTGAGGGGAGCAAGAGGCTCTAGCAAAGTAAGTCCTTGACTTAGAGACTTCACCACGTGGTTTCTGCCAGAAAATGAGAATATCAGTTGAAAAGGAAACCCCCATCTATAGCGAATACTATTGGTTCCCAAAATTTGTGTAACTTTGCTTAGTTCTTTCCGTTTCCTCAAGGTTGAGGGAGCCATGTCCTAAAAGATAAGAGGCAATGTATCTTGATGTGGGACAAATTTCGTGAAACCTGTAGAATTCGCTCCTAACTTGTGAAGTAATGGAGATGGGTTATGATATCACGGGGTGGTTGACCCGGAGCAGGCTTTGTGCACAAAGCTCGGTGAGCGCGAGTAAGAAGAAGCTCTGCACCTGTTGCTCTAGGAACCACATGCTTGAATAGGCCCTCCAAGTAAGTAGGAAGGTCAGTGTTGGATATGGATTCTGCAACATTTTTGATGCACAAATTTTTCCATCTGGAGCAGTTCTCCTGATCTTCAAGTTGTTCTTTAAGAAGATCTAGTTCTGACCTAATGATCATTAAGATCTTTGTCCATCTGAATTTGGTAGGAGCATATCTCATCCATCTTTCTCTCCAAAGCATGTGTGCGGGTTTCAATTGCGTTGACTTTAGGTCTGAGCTCTGTCAGCATAGCACGAATTTCCGTTTGAGCCGTGAGTTTAACTTGCAAGGTAATTTCAGGTAGTAAGAATGAAATATAAGCTGTGCTTTGAGACCCAATAGGGTGGATACACACTTATCTAATAGCACTCCAGCTGCTTAAACCAGGGTTGACCATACCCTTATCTGAAATTATAAAAAGAAAATGGAAGCGCTTGGAGTGTATCAGATAATATATTTATTTTTGTACGCCAAAAATCACACAATAAAATTTAAATACATATAGACTTATGCAAATAAGCTAACATGTATCAAAATACAATTAAAACAGATGAACTATATAGTAAAAAATGACCACAGATGATATAATCACATATGGAGACTCTACTGAGGCAATAAATCTCATCAATATAAATTATTGCAGGAGTCAGTTGGAGAATAGATAGAAGATATAAATATTATAGCCTCATTAGAAAATGTCTCACATTAATACACTCCTTGTAGATGATAGACTTCACAATTGAAGATATAATTTATCAATCTATCAAAAGGTGGATATGAGTTCCTAAGCCTCTAATAAACAAAAGGACCAGGTGGCAGCTTGCACATGAGGTGGTTAGAGTGCGTGGTCTTGTAGGTATAGAAGGACTGAGTATGGAACTTGAAGTTTAAAACGTTAGTGACAGCTCCTATTCAAATGATAGGTGCACGTAAAACGTTCCCTTATCACAGTAACGGAAAGTTCCAGTATAGATAGTCAACAATAAACACATGTGACAGAGATCCTAGAACTCACATGTCAGCAGCAATGGCTTTGTTTGAAACTGCAGGAGATCACACAAGTGAATGCCAGCATCAGCAGCACCCCCAAGTGGGATAGGTAACGATCCTGGAATCAGCTGTCAATATAGCAGGGCACTCAAGAGCTGTACTGTGATAGAAATAATCCTCTTATGGAATTTAGAGTACAATAAACATCAAGGAGTGAAAGCAATGGTCCCCAGGATGTCAGCTGTAGAGATTAAAAACTCTTATGCGTTTCTCCACGATAGGTTTCATCAGAGAATGTGAGACAGCCTAAAATACAGTTTTTTGGTTGTACTAGCTCTGCGATCACCCAGCTGAATACCTCAGTTCCTAGGGGACACCTGACACCCCCACAATTTGCAATATCCCTATGTGCCAGGGTTAAAGAAACAAGACATGTATAAAAAATGAAACAGAAGTGTCCGCGGGATTCCCGAGGACACTTCTGTTTCATTTTTTATAAATGTGAGACAGCCCTCAGACTGCCTCCTTTATATATATGTCTCACAGGTGTAGCTAATTAGCATAGCGGAGTTTGTTTGGCATGTGCATGAATGTATCAAAGGAACAAAAAATACATAATAACAATATAAAATATAGTGTCACGAATATCCTCAGAGACTCAATAGTAGAAATATTTAACAAAAACAAGTTAACAGTACTAAGTCATAATATTAAGAAAATCAATACATCGTAGCAGTCAAAATATGAAATATTAGAATAAAATAATACAAATAATGATGATAAAAATACAATGCAGTTAATGAAGACAACATAAAACAAAAAATAAAAAATAACAAAAAACATTTAAAAGAATAATCACATTTCTAAAATTGATTAAACATGGTCACTTTTGTAGAAAATATTTATCTAACATATGATGGACTAGAACTCAAGACCTTTGCTATCAAAGAGGGACAATTTGCCACCAGACTGTCTGCAGCTGTCCAGACAGTACACAGCATAATCATACCTACAGAGCTATTTGGGACAGCAAACAGGAAATACAATATTGTGGATCATATCTAATGGTTCTCAAAATATAAAATAAAATAAACATACACAATAAAAATGAAGCTTAATATTAGGGATATTTAACATAAATAAATTGACAAAACTAAATTATAATGTTAAAGGAATCTATACATAATAAATCAAAATATAAATAATAAAATCATAAAATAATGAGATAAATAATAAAGATAAAATTAACTAATAAAGGCTTAGAGGAGGGTACCATTTTTCAAAAGAAAAGGTGTAATAGAACACGAGGGCATGGATACAAACTGGAGGGTGGTAGATTCAAAGGAAATGTGCGGAAAAATTACTTCACTGAAAGGGTGATAGATAAATGGAATATTCTCCCATCTGAGGTGGTTGAGGCCAATACAGTAGAACAATTTAAACATGCCTGGGATAAATATAAGGGTATC